>JAYMTF010000118.1:0-51910 GCA_036897485.1 Pelargonium nanum
AATGCATATTTTGGATTCTGCATTTTCCTTTCACTTTCCCATGTGTCAAATGCTCTTATCAACATTTTCAGAAGAATCAATACTTCGGAAAAATAAACTTTCTCGTTGCCGAACGATACCATAGTGTGTTGTGCACATAATGTTGTTGGGACTCATAGGATTTTGAGTTTTGTGGTGCACACAAAAACAGCTACACAATGCCATTTATTTTGCTTGTGAGATATGAGTGGTGTTTGAACAAAAGCAAGTCACATCACATTAGGCCCATTGGTTGAATAGTTTGGAATGTGTAAAGATCTATTTTGGTCTCAAATCTATATGATACTTTAATAATGATCCAATTCCAAATTTATTTGGATTCAATAAAAATTCACAACCATTCACACCTAAAAGCATGTACTGTTCACTCAATGAAAAAATCTATACATCTTGGATTGCCTTATCCAAAAAAATGTTTTCCATGTTCTAATAAAGAAAATGTACTCAATTTAATTTTTTTTATTTTAATTTATGCTATTTTATTATTGAATGCTCGAATATGTATCGTCAAATTATGATAATTTGTTGACTTAACAACAATGTAACGCTTAAGACGGCTAAATTTATATATAATACTATTTTAGAACAAAATTGTATTGTTAAAATATCAAATCGAAACAAATGGCGTGGCGATTGTGTTCCTCAATTATACAATTTTGTTTCATACATAAATTTAGTTATCTTAAGTGTGACGTTAGCAAAAGTTCTCTTGAATAATATTTTATATTATCATAATCTGACGACACTGCTGTGAATTTTATAAGTTCGAAACAAAATAATGTAACTCAAAATTAAATAATAAATAAATTTTTAACAAAATAAATAACTTAATAACTAAAATAAAATATTTTCAAGTTGTTTACAAATTTATCTCACCATAATTATTCTATTAAATTTTTTACTTTTAGTATGTATTTAAACCCACCCAAGGATAGTGGCGCAGGCCGCGCAGTTGGCAACATAGACTGCGTGAGTGAGAAAAGCGCGTTCGATCCCCGCTCAACACACCCACGGGGAGAGGTGAAGGCTTTAACTATGAACAAACCTCAAATGAAGATTAGTCTGAGTGTGGTAAAACGGCTTAGAGGTGTCAACCGCAAGTGTGTGGCCCGCTCCGAAACCTCATGGTATAAACCGAGAAAAATAAACCCACAACAAGAAATAGACTCCATTATGAATTTGAAGGTTTAGAGCAAAAATCTGTGAACCACAGGTTTGGATATTCATGAATTGGACCCACACACAACTGCAACACCACATGATGGCCCACCTAAATATTAAATATGAGCCCAAGAAAAAGCAACACTACATTAATATGCTATAATAGGCTACTTCTGCCCAATCTTCCAGCTGGGATGTTTGATTCAAATATGGAAAGTTCAAAAGGATTGACTTTCTATATAAAGTAAACTATAAATGACAATTCGAGTTTTAGGTCGGGATGTTTTTCCAGCACGAATGAGTCGGTTTGAAAAGGTATAGGCCGACCTTGAATTGAAGGGGTGTGGATATGCTCTATCGTCTATTTAGGTAGTTCATACAAAATGTATGAGTTAGTCCGACCGAAAAATTAGTTAGGTTCATTTAATGGGGCTCTAACTCATACAAGTACGAGTCGTGTTTTCGGAGCTCCTAGATTTGGTTCCAAAATTTTGGTTTTAAAAGATAGAGCTGACAATTCGGATCTCAAAACATAGTTGAATTGAATATTTCGTATTCAGATGAAAAATGTCTATTATGTTTCAACGAGAAAATTTATTAAGAAAATCTTATTTAACTCGAAATATAAAAAATACGGATTGGATTTCAATGTTTTAACAAAATATTTAAATAATGTGTCTGAAATTTGTGGACCACAAAACACCTCTCACACACACAAAACTATCAATATTAATAAATTTGTTTATAAAAATATTATATTTTCCACATGATTAATGTAGCAAGTTAATGAATGCAGAAAAAAGAAGTTGAAAAATGAAAAAGAGCAAAAGCTTATGGTAGAGAGTATCTAGGCGAAAGATCTCGAGCCTCTCATTTCTACGCATTGACTAGAACCCTCTACGCTTGCGACACCTGTCAACCGCCGAAATTACCAAAAAGCCCCCAGATATCCTATTGTACCAATACGTGTCACCAGTATTTTCATTACGCAAGTGCTAATTCGTGCTCACACTTCATATTTGTATCGTGTTGAAAATTTTAGTGATCAGATAAACAAGTTGATTCGAAAAATTGGCTAAGTAACGGAACACGAATACATCCCGTTTAAGAGCAAGTTGACGTGAGTAGGCGCTATTAACACGTTTAATAAATAATGTTCAAAATTACACGATATGATCCGACACGTGAAAAGAAATAGATTGATATTGACCCGATATGAGAAAAGTCACACGATTCATCGGGTACTATTTTATCGTTGTAGTTCAACTTTCGGTGACAACTTTTGCTTTATTATGTTGTTGTCATTTATATTTTTCTGAAGGAACGTTAATGTAAATTCAAAAAATGCATTTTTATAAACTATTTTCGACCTGATTTGCATTTCGAATGAACTTGTCGACCTGCTTTCAATATATATACATTTTTAACTTAAACTAAAATACCGACCCAAACTCATTTGTCACCTCTAACGAACCTCATTTCAACTGATCAAATAATGGTTTTGCGATTTCTTATAGTGTCATCCCACCAAGAAAATCATAATTTTTGAAATGTACAGTTACTTTTCCATAAGAATTAGTCCATAAACCAAATAGTAAGCTCAATTTTCATATTTTCATGTCCAAAAAAAAAAGAGTTCATTTTTCATAATTTCAAATAGTTCAGGGAGTGATAAAGAAAATCAACCATAACCCTCACCAAATATTAAGTTCAATTTTCATAATTTCAAATAGTTCAGGGAGTGAAAAAGAAAAATAACCATAACCCTCTCCGCGCAAGACACCTGTCCACCAACGCAATTACCAAAAAGCCCTCGAAACCCTAATGCACCAAAACTTGTGGCCAGAAAATTTTCCGACAATAAAATAATAGGAGTGGTCCAGATTCATCCATATCTACCTTCGCGTGACTCTCTCGCTTTCGCAGCTGACACGTGTCCGTGTCGCGAAACGTTGGCGGCGAGTGGAGATGACGTGGCGAAAAGCGCATAGCAAGAGTCGAGTCAGCATCTGAGCTTTGAAGGCTAATATTGGTGGGTTGGTCCATTTTTTAATCAATCCATAACAATTGGCCTACCTTTTTTCTCTCTCATTATTGTTTTTTATAGGCTAATAGATATTTGAGAAAGCAATATCTCCACAATATTGGACCATAATTTTTTATAGAGTGACATATAATAATTAAAATATTACATAATTATTATATATAAAAAATAAGTCATTAAAATGGAGTGGTAGTGGTTGTAATTAATAGTTTAGGACAAAGATTATATTTAAAATTATGCAATTAAATTTTATATATAAATACGAATAGTGCAAGTTATAAGTTATTTGACTTATGTTAAGTTTCAATGAAGTTATGATATTGAGATAAAAATTATAAAAAAAACACGAAATGCAGATACAATATTTACCTTTTAAAAACATATACGAGTATTACTTTTGTACAAATAAGTTTTCAACACTAATACCGTCAAACAATTCATTAGTACATGCTTATATGACTTTTAAATGTCATAAAAAATAACGTATCACTTATGTTAACGTGGATTTGCACTGATTCTATATGTTGATCGACGAATATATGTGGTGCTACATGAAATCAAGTCGGCCAATTTAGACATAATTAAATAACTATTTTGGTGTTTAGACTTTAAAAATAATTATTTTAAAATTAAGTCATTTGTGTTTCTTTTATTAATTTGTAGATATTTCTGCTTTTTTTCCTAGTCACAAGATATAAAAAATTCACTAATTAATTAAGGTATTGAATTTCAACATCTACCATTCTGTAAATGGCCCTACAAGATCATGGCATCTCCAACTTTGCTCGAGTATACAATATATGTACACTCGCTGCCCTCAATTCTAGAAACACCTTTTAGGTGATAAAAGGAATATATATATATATATATGCATGTACATGCCGTGTTTGTATCGGACTAAAAGTTAATTTTGTGTTGCACGATTGAACATGCTCACAACATGTTTCTAAATATATGACACGAATACGTCACGTTTGACATAATAAGTAAACGAGTCGTAATGACACGAACACGATTTAACACGTCTTGCACACTATAACCAACACACTTAATATTTTTATTACGATATTTTTACAATTATATTCATAAATGCACATGTTGTGTGTCACAACAAGACCATTTGCTTATCGAAAAACAAAAAGACCAATTACAATGTGTGAGTCTAAACACGCTATGTTCTTGTTGTGTATTGTGTTACGAAACTCATTCTCATTTCCCAAATATTGAGCTTTAAGTTAGGATAAAAACTATGAAAATGCCTAACTCAAAACTTAACTACGTTAATTCTGTTTCGTATTCGTGTCGTGTGTTACGATACGAATAATAACTTATTGCATATCCAAGTCTTCAAAAACCTCAACCTCAAATAATTATTTTATTGAGATATAAATGAAATTCTAAAAAAAGAATTATATTATTGAGGGAAAAAAGGAGGATAATGGAAAATATTAATTTAGAGAAAAAAGACAAAGCCAAAAGCCAACTAAGAGAAACAAACTAGTGATCCAGAGAGCGAGTAGAGAGTGAGAGTAAAGGAGCGCGAGTAGAGCTCACTCCAATTTATCCATTAAAAATATCTCAAATTTTATCTGCCACCCGAAATAAACAAAAAGCGAAGACACAGGACAAGAGAGCGACACGTGTCATCGGCTTCTTTCGACGTGAACCACAAGATTCCATCGAATTCTCGATCTTTCTATTTCGAATTAAAAAAAATTAAAAAAAAATATGAATATCTGACGTGTCACCCTCAGCTCTCCTTTTTACCCAATTCTTGAGCAGTCTCTATTCAAACAAACACTACAACTACAAAGCAATCCTCTGTTTCTCTCTCAGATTGCTCTGTTTCTCTCAAAAGCTTCCTCTGTTTCTCCAAAGATTTTTCTCTCAGTTGCGAGAGATTTTGAGTTCAATCGGAGCTTCGGTTCTTGTTTTCCGGCGATTGGAGGTTCATTTCTGGTTGATTCCTCTGTCTCTGAGTTCAGATCTCAGTCGATTTCTGTTTTTTTTCTCTGTTTCTGTGGTTGCTTTGTGTTTAAATCTGAGTCAAATTCTGTTGGCCAAACGGCTGATTCTATTTTTCACTGTTTCTGTGGAGGTCGGAGAGTATTTTTGCTCTTGATTTCTGAATCTAGAGCTTTTCATTACTGAGATTTACTGTAATAGATTCGATTACAGAGCAAGTGAGGTCGATTCAGAGTCATTTGTTCTGCGTGACCGTACAGCTATTGCCAGATCGGTTGATTTTAGGGCTTGAAAGTCCGATTAAGCGAATATTCTTACCATTTTTGTGTACAAAATTCGTTGATTTTGAGGGGAGTGCGATTTATGAGAACAGTGACACGGATTGGGGAAGATACAGAGAAGAGAAACCATGGGCTTGTGACCGTACATGCAATAGGAGTAACGGTTAAAAGTTTTGTTCAGAAGCGTCGACGAGGAAGAGTGTGAGAGAGAAGGGAGATCTTGCGTGTTGGGAGTGATGGTTCCTACAAATATGGCTGTTCAGGTTTGTGTATTCTATTTTTGGTTATTTCAAGTTTTAGATATTTTACGACTTTCCTGTTTTGTGCACATAATAGTTTCTGGATAAAATTAGGTTCTTTTCTGGTCAATTGATGGAGATTTTGTATAATTTAAGCTGTTTGGTAACTGTTATTTCATTAATTTGTTGTCCGAGCTATAAAAACCGTTTAGTTAATTATCTGCAAAATTCGGGCAAAATTGATTTTTTTTTTGTTTAAGATACACTAGTTTTGGGTTCAGAGTTAATCCAGATTCTGAATTGGATAATTAGATTTTTTATCCCTTCATGAGAATTTAATGCTATTTTTGTAAAAAATTTTCTGTTCGGTAGCTGTTTTTTCATTAATTTGTATACTTTCAACCCCTACAATAAATATAGCTGTGAGTTTAATATCTTGTTGGGTCTTGAAAATTAAGATGCTTGAGCTTATGGGTTAATTTAGATTCATAAGTGCATGAAAATGAGTATTAACACACAATTAAGCTTCTTTCAATGAATTTTGTGTTCGAAATCGATCCTAATCATACACAATATGTATAATATACTTCAGTATTGAACAATGGCAATGTGTTGTTAGCATGATCAGAATGTTGAGTTGCTGATCTTATTAAAATTGAGTGCTATATGATCTTGGCACTGTTGTTTGCTTAGCTTTTGCTTAAAGAATTGGACCATTTTGTGGCAGTTTTGGAGAAGGAGTGCTCTTTACCATATCTTCTGTTTTCCCTTTTGGCTATAGGATCAAAGCGGAGGAACTGATTCAAGCACTATAGTTTCGGCTGGCAATGGAACTTCTTCGGGTGGTGTACAGCTGAACGAGCAATTGTCTTGCGTGAATGATTTTGCTCCCAAGGTTTGATTGGAATTTCATTTGTTTTACCAATGTTTGATTGGAAAATTTGACTTGGCTTTACACTCATTCTCGTTTTCCGGTTTCAATAGGTCCGGAAACCATACACAATCACGAAACAAAGAGAGAGGTGGACCGAGGAGGAGCATAAGAAGTTCCTCGAAGCTCTGAAGCTGTATGGTCGGGCTTGGCGACGGATAGAAGGTGCTTTTGGATGAAAATTTATGTTTCTTAACCACATTTCTTTGGTGCTCCTTTATTGAGATCAATCTGCGTTTTCTCGCAGAACATGTGGGCACCAAGACTGCAGTTCAGATCCGAAGTCATGCTCAGAAGTTTTTCTCTAAGGTTCGTTGACTACAAGATGTGTTCTCTACGTGTTTGGGGCTTCCGATTTTTACTCTGCTAACTATTGCTTGTTTTATTCAGGTTGTTCGTGAAACAGGTGGTGACAACACTAAATCGGTGGAACCTATAGAGATTCCACCTCCACGACCTAAACGAAAACCCTCGCACCCTTACCCGCGGAAACTAGCACATTCTCCTAGCAAGGAAGCTTCGGTTTTGGAGCAACCGATCAGGTCTGCATCCCCGAATTCCTCAGTTTCGGATCAGGAAAACCAATCTCCCACGTCGGTACTATCTCCTGTTGGTTCAGATGCACAGGGCTCGTCAGATTCAAATACTCGAAACGACAGCCAATCACCAGTTTCCCCTGAAGAAAACGGATCTTGTTCGCCAGTACCATCAACTGCCGGTTTAGCACCTGATGAGAATGTTCCTGTGGTAAGATTAAACTGCTCAGCTGCTTCTGGAAACCCTCTACACAATTTGGTAATTGATTTTAACTTAGCTTTGTTTTCTGATGTCTAGAAACTCGAAGTGGCTGCCAAAGATTGCGTCTTTGAGAAACAATGTGCTGTAGCTGATGAAGCATCCACGTCTACACGGAGTCTCAAGCTCTTCGGGAGAACTGTATTGATAACAGACTCGCATAGGCCTTCTTCCCCAACAATGGGGTCATGTAAAGAGGAGCAACATACGCAAACGTCAGCTGCAAACGCCATGGCTGCCGGGAAAGTTGATTATTCTTGGACCCATTTGCCCCAAGCGCCTCCCGGAGCACTATGTTTCATGCAGTTCCCGAGCGAGAACTCAAATCCGTCGGAAACAGCATCTCCTTCCACTCTTCCATGGTTGAGCTTTTACGGAGGAATGCCATTTCCCTTTGTGCCGTTTCACAGCACAGAGACAGACTCGACAAGAGGATCTCAGAATCAGAATCCAAACACTAGTGAAGATAACGACAAGGAGATTCAGAGGGAAGAAGGATCGTCCACTGGTTCAAACACGGGATCAGCGAATGATATGGAAGATGAGAGTCGGCGGGTGTCTCCAGATAAGGAGTTTGGATCCAACGAGAGATCAGCATTCTCAAAACCAAAACCAAACTTGAACTCTGAGAGCTCAGACGAGGAAAAGGACTTGGTTTCAGCCTCCCAGTTCGCATTCAGTGAGAGATCAGCCTTCTCGAGACTTAAACCAAGCAATGAGAAGTCTTCGAAGGGTTTTGTACCGTACAAGAGATGTTTAGCAGATAGCGAGGACAGGGAAGGGCAAAGAGTCCGGCTTTGCTTGTAGCATACACGACCAGCCCTTGTTGATGTTCTCGTGGCACAGTTCGTTTCTTTAACTGAGATATCGAATTTAACAAGCTGAGGGACTGAATTTGCGATTTCGGGAGCTGAATGTGGCTCCAAGCTGTGGCCATTTCTGCAGTTTTGCGAGTTCTTGGTCTTGCCTTGTTTATCACCTTGATCGACCTCCTCCAGATTTTCCAAATCCTGCGTCATCTGCTGTTACGTTACTTGTTTTGGCCTCTGGAATTAGGTTTTTTTTGTTCTAATTCTTTTGCTTCTTTGAACTGTGAAGTAGTAGTACATGTAGGCTATGATTTTGCCTTTAGCCTCTTTCTTGTATGATGTTATTCAATGAAATACAACATCCTCTTGAAGGAGTATTAATTTATGTCGTTGATTAGGCAATTTGGACTCGCTCTGCATTTTACATGTCCGGGTTGTATAAGTTTACGTGTGCCCGACTAATTTATTGCTGTTTAGGTAGCACAACACGAATTTGTTGACTCAATCGTTTAATTAGAAGGATCTTCCAACCCGTTTATTGACTTACCAATTTAAGAAAATATGCAACTTTTCAAACCTCCAGTGTAAAAAACAACTCATAAATTAAATGAGTAAGATATTTGTATGACTCGAGTCATATTGTGTCAACCTACTAACAAATTAGTTGTTCATGTCGTCTGATAATTAGATCGGGATCTAATTAACCTATTCAATAAAATAGTCTCACACTAAACTGTGAACACGATTTGCCACCCTAAATTCTCTTCACACCGAAATATATAACAAGCACGAACTACAACTATGCTAGGTTTATATCTACCTATAGCAAGACAACCAACAGTTTTTGATTTAGTTTCAGTGTTTCACTGAGTTCCATTCACAAACAGGGATGGTCACAGGAAAAACCTGCAACTTGCAAATACTCAGCTCTGAACGGGACAGAAATTCCCACTTAAGCTGTAATGGAAACGAGGAGATTTTATGCGGGGATAGAGACGGATTGGCACTCCCCGCCTAACCCGCAACCTACAAATACTCCTCCAAATGGGGAGAGATTGTACATGAGGAGATGGAGACGGGATTGGCACTCCCAACCCGTGACCATTCCTGTGGACAATATAAAGGCTCAATTGATTTAGTACAGAGTCATTGAGGCGTGAAATAGAGAATCTCGCAGCTTCGTAATAAGACAGTACACATAAAAATCTAAAACCAGAGAGTAGAGCTTGAATCTCAGAAGCAAAGCAATACACATTACAATTACTTGGTAAAGTACAAACACAAGTAATCACGAACAATAATATGCAGAAACACACAAGTGCAACAAGAGACACGCATTGAAAAATACGATGAGATATTGAAAATTTTAATCCAATAAACCAGAATGGGACGCAATCCACGCCGTCTAATGACTAATCACAATTCACAGAATTACTAATGTGCATCTGTCGAGGAAAATAATCATACAAGAGACAGAAGAGATATTAAGACAACAAAGAGTAGAAGTCTATTATATCTCAGTTCAGTGATTTGGCAAAGACCACTAATTTTCATTCACGACATCAACATGGATTGTATATAAAACTCCGCTGGTTCAAGAATAAAACCTTATAAAGAGCAGAATCTAACAAGAAAGTCCTCCACAATCTACCAAATTAGTAACGATGGTGTCATAAACCATTACTTCTTAACAAATGTTCTCAAACAAAAAAAACGGCAAATCTACATCCCAGTAGCTAGTATAAAACTGATAAACATGGGTCTCTAATATTTACACGCAATGTGAGAATTAATCAATTCTCTTACAATAAATACACGTGCCGTGTGTATCTTTTATCATGCATATAAAAGAAACAATGAAAAAATATCAATAAGCGATTATTGTGACAGTAATTTACTCCTACGTTAATCTCAAGCTGGGGAAAATAAAACTCGGCAAAAATAAAAAATGTGAATATGAGGGAAGAATCCAACCTCTAGGAAGAACCAAAAGCCGTGTATATTGATTGTCAAATTCTTTGCCTTACTCAATGAACAGGATGCGGGATTGCACAAACCCAAGATAGAATTCAAATTATAACCCCTTTATAGCTTCTGATGGGGTTCGATAAGCATTGCTTCTTAAAATGTGCTAGGAGATAAGAAAATCTAATTCTAATAACGGCGAATGAGCATCCCATAAGCTAGTATATCACTGAAAAGATATGGGTCTCTGCTATTCATACACAATGTTGAATCATTTCACATCAAAATACAATGTGAGAATTAACCAATTCTCTGACAGTAAATACAAGTGCCGTGTGTATTTATGATCATGCATATAAAACTATAAAAGGAACAAAGGCAAAAAAAAAATCAATATGTGATTGCTGCCCAACAATTTACTCCTACGTTAATCTCAAGCCAGGGGAAAAAACCCAGCAAAAATCAAAGATGTGAATATGAGGGAAGAATCAAGAACCCGACCTCTACGAAGAACCTTTAGCCTTGTACTTTTGCGGATTGCACTCTCCCGAGATAGTACTCGAATCAACCCCTTTATAGCTTCTGGTGGGATTCGATAAGCAATGCATTTAGCATTATTTGAGTAGCAGCTTCGTAAACAGCTTCAGAATAATGCATCCCATCAACCGTACACCTCGGCCCACAATTCCAACTCAATGATTGAACATCCAGCAAGAAAAGCGGCCCTCCCGTTTGGCGCAAGAGCTTACTCTTACGAAGCTCTTGATCATACGCGTGCCAAAGCTCATCCGTCATCTTCTCCCTCTTCTCCTCCGTATTCAACATCCCGTTTATCAGCATTGGCATGCCAAGCCAAAACATGTGAGGCGATCTCACAGACCCGACACGCCCGTTTTCCATTGCAGGCGAATCCGCGCCCACCTCGGGATAAAATGGCAACAATTGCATCATAGCACTCCTCAACAACTGCAACGAAATGCCATAATCCACCGCATTCGTGATGTGAAGCATATGCCACAAACCCGAACCCATCACAACCACATCCGGATAGTTCCGATCCTGCTTCAACTGCAATGCCATATCAGTCAAATTCGAAGCATAAGGAGCCCAAACAAAATCAAATTTCAACCCAATTTCACCAACAACAATCTTGTAATCACTATGTCTCTTAAACAAATCAGCCCTCGCCGACTCCATTTTCTCCGAATCAAGAACCAAATTCAAAACCGCCAGCGCCACCAACCTCGCCTGAGAATCGCCGGCAACCACCACCCACGAGCCGTTCAACAGATCCAAAACATCAATTTTCTTCAACCTCTGAAACTCGCACTCTCGAACCCTATTCGATCTCGTCCAATTCCAAGACTCCTCGTACCGATTCAAAGAACCATTTACACTCACAGGCTTCACATCCCAATCAATCTCGTGCAACAGCGAAATGCACGGATCGCCGGTCTCCACCACCATGACCGTCGACACCGAGGACACGAAATCGGAAATCGAAGGAAAATACGGAGTCAAGTGGACACCGATCGCGAGAGTGATGAACAGAGCTCCACTGAAGAACAGCATCTTGTTACGGCTCAAGTGCCAACCCGCCATCGCCATCGGCACGAAGAGCACCACGCACGCCGCCAATAAGCCGAATTGGACGGCTCCTAGCATCGAATTGAGAGCTCGGATGGGAGATTTTCACATCTGGTGGAGCGAGACTGAGAATCGGAGAAATGGGGGTTAGGATTAGGGTTTGGTGGAAGATTCGATTTGTTGTGTGGATTGTGAACAAAGGAACACTATAGAGCTGATAGCGATGGGTCAACAACAGCACCGCCTGCTAATTTTTTTTTTTTTTTTTCGCTGCGAAGAAGAAACAGAAGGTGGAGAGTAATGGCACTTCGCTAACGTGCGCCGTAGCTTAACGGTGAAATTGTCGGTTATGTTTTTGAATAGACGAAAATGCCCTTTACCAAATAAACAAATTTTTAGAAGGGAAATTGTTTCACTTTTGAGCCCTAACTATTCAATTCGATTTGAATTAGTACATAATTCATTTTTTGGTTTGATTTATGTTCGAAATATGTTATCTTATTTTGAATTTGTCTAATTTATGTAATGTAGATTACGATTAACTAGAACGTGAGACTCAAATTATTTCGACGTCTGTTTTTAAATAGTTATACTGATATTGCCTTAAGCTTAATGAACCTATGAAGCAGAACTAAAAAAATAGGATCATTTAAAACAAAATTGTATAGTTAAAAAATATGGTGATTTCGTCAATTGTCTTTTTTTTTTTTAAAGTTGAGCTACACAATAGGGGGTAGCTCTCCCATTTTAACCCAAAATCTCGCTCCACCCGACGCAATGAGATTTGAACCAACGATCTCCCACATGAAGATATGTGTTTTGACTATTGCGCCACCCCCTAGGGGGCCTTTCATCCCTAGAATATACAATTTTTTTCCAGAAAAACTACATTAATTTAGCTAACTCGAAACTTCAAAAGTACCAACCTGTCTTGGTAAATCATACTAGTTTGTCATTAGAGTTCTCTAACAAAAATTTACATTGGGAAGAGTTTTAAATAGACGAAAATGCCCTTTGACAAACAAAGAGCTATAAATTTTCCTTTTTGAGTAATCGGTTTCAATAGAGTTGCCCAAATATGTATATGTATAGGGATTGAAGATCCTAACCCAAAAATTATTTGATTTAAGTTAAGCCACCAATATAATTATGACACCTCATTTAAAATGCTTGGATCTAGCGGGTCGCTCCGCTCCCACTAATTCACTTAAGTGGGTAAATAGGTATTTTAATGTAGTAGCAAGCTCACATTGGCTTGACTTAAGTTAAGTCAAAAAATAATCGGCTTAGAATCCTTATTCTCATATATATATATATATATATATGAGTTGGATTGAGTATTAAATTGACAAAAATGTCCTTTATCCAATAAACAAATTTTAGAACCGACAATATTTATCTCATTTTTCTTTTTCAAAAATTTGAGATTAATTGAGTTGACTAAAAAATAAGTTGGGAGGAGTTTTGAATAGACCAAAATGCCCGTTGGCCGTTACAGAGTTTCTCATCAAACTGTTTCATAAAACCAAAAACACATCAAACAAGGAAACGTAAAATTTTCCCATTTGAATTTCAATTCACATTCCTCGTATAAACTCAGTCGCTCACGCTATCATGCGCCAGGGGTACAGTTTAACCAAAATCAGCCGCCAAATCCGTACAGAGTCCTTCCCTGGCGCTTCAGGGCGTACACCACATCCATGGCGGTGACCGTTTTCCGGCGAGCGTGCTCGGTGTAGGTCACGGCGTCGCGAATCACATTCTCTAGAAAGATCTTGAGCACGCCACGTGTCTCCTCGTAGATGAGCCCGCTGATCCGCTTGACGCCGCCCCGCCGGGCCAGGCGGCGGATCGCCGGCTTCGTGATGCCCTGGATGTTGTCGCGCAGCACCTTCCGGTGGCGCTTGGCTCCTCCTTTGCCCAAACCCTTGCCTCCCTTGCCGCGGCCGGACATGGCGGAGCTGTACGGTCACTGAGCTGAGCCTTGAAGAAGATACGGAGATCGGAGAGAGATAGAGAAGGAGATGCGAAGGATTGGAAGGGTTTTGTGGAGGGAGATCGGTGGAGATTGATATTTATATGTGTTAGGGGGTTTTGAAATTTTGGCGGGTTTTTTTTGGGTTTCTTGAGGTGGATCCGTGGGAGGTGTGGTTTTAGCCGCTGGATTGAGAATGGACGATTGAGATCTGATGTTGATTGTCTCTCCTCGGATCCTGAAATTTGGCACAGTAAACACTAGTCAAGTTTTTTTTTCTTCAAAAGTATTTTATTGCTAAAATTGAGACCTTACTGACACACATTTTAAAGTATAAGAACCTAAAGTAAGAGGGCTGAAACGGTGATTTTTTGCAAGTATGAAGACTATTTTGACCTTTAGTCCTTATAAAAAAAAATTATCAGAAAATTTAACACGGTAAGTGGTAACAAAGATTTTTTTGCTTCATAGTTGGTCCACATGTGTCCCGTCTATGTTGTATCCGGCCCACTTGTAGAATAACTTGCATACAATGGCCCGCATAATCTCCCGCCTACTTGTAAAGAGACATGCACGAAACCCATATAGTCTTCGGTCTTTTGCATGTTTGAAATAGTCTATGCGTGAAAAGAAAATTACAAAGATGTGAGTGAAAGTGCCGAGTTAAAATGCTTCCGATTGTGCACATGAAAATGAGCGTAGAAGTAAACGATAAATTCTAATATATTAAAAATGTACACAAAGTCCAAATCTGTGTAGTCTTAAACTTAACATTCCAAAACACTCACTCTCATCTTCATTCAATATACTGATCTGCCTAGGCAACTTCATGAAGCATATTCGGTTCTCTGCACTGTCAATTTGCATTGTTGCATCATTACAAACAAATTAGCCATTGATAATCACTATGTTGATGACATCACCAAGAAGAAACTCTATTTACATTTTCAACGCTTATTGTACTATAAAATCGGACCTAATCACCCGATTCTCTTATCATCAGGCGGAAAACAAGAAAAAGGGAATCAAAATTTAACTTGTCGTTATAGCAAAGATGTCGAAAGAAGACGTTCGTCTACTCGATTTTTGGGTCAGCCCTTTCTGCATGAGAGTAAAGATAGCGTTAGCAGAGAAAGGTCTCGAGTTTGAGAGCCAAGAAGAGGACCTGTTTGGAGGCAAGAGTGACTTGCTCCTCAAGTCGAACCCGGTTTACGAAAAGGTCCCTGTCTTGTTGCACAATGGTAAGCCGATGTGCGAGTCCGTTGTGATTGTTAGCTACATCGACGAGACATGGGCTTCGCCGCCTTTGCTCCCGGCTTGCTCTTATGGCCGGGCTCGAGCCCGGTTTTGGGCTGATTATGTGGAGAAAAATGTCAGTTTGTCTTTCAATTTACAAGCATTTGTTTCCGTGGATTATAAGAAACGGTATGTAGGCTGACAATTTTGTTCATGACCTAAAAATAGCAACGGAGCGGGTTTTAAATTCCCGCTCCATTCCTCACCCGTTCGGAGTCGGAGAATCCATATGCCCCATAACCCACACCATACCCGATCACGATTTATTTTGGCCTGTAACCCTCCCCATGCCCCGTTGAGGTCGGGACATTGGGTCCCCGACCAAATTGTCATTCATATCATGACCCGTGACACAATACAAATTTAACTAATTTGATTTTTTAAAACAATCTAGTATCCTAGTCAAACCCGATAAACCTCACTCAATTCAACCTTTGATCTAATTTTTAAAACATTGATACAGATATTCTCCGCAGGCGCGGCAATATGGATGAGCAAAGGAGACGAACAAGAGGGAGCGAAGAAAGCGTTCATCGACGTACTAAAAACACTAGAAGGTGCTCTAGGAGACGATGAATATTTTGGCGGAGACAGCTTTGGATTCGTAGATGTCGTGTTGATTCCCATGACTTGTTGGTTCTACGCGTACGAGGAGCTTGGAGGGTTTAAGGTTGTGGAGCATTGTCCGAAATTCGCAGCGTGGCAAAAGAAGTGCATGCTTAGAGAAAGTGTTGCAAAAACTCTTCCGGAGCCAGAGAAGGTTCTTGAGTTTGTGAAAATGATGAAGCAAATGCAAGGGATTGAGTAGTGATGGATTTGTGTGAAGCTTTGGGGGGATTGGGGAGAGAGAGCAACAATAAAAGAAAAATGGTGAAACAATTAGTTTTGTTTTTTGCTTTTTGGTGCTTTGTGTTTATGTGGATTTCTAATAAAATTTGTAATTTCTCTCTTATTTGATATTCTTTCAACATTGTGTAAATAAGGGGTGGCAGTTCACGTTCAGATACGTTTGATAGCAGAACTGATGGTTTAATAACACGAGTTTGGGTCAAATTTGTTCAAATTGTTAACCCAAAATACCCATTTTAATATAATTTGACATATTTTTTTTAAAGAAATATAATTTGACATATTAGAAAGCCAAAATTGCATCAACTTTATTTACTCGTCCGAAACTATGACAAGTAACACACAAAAAGCTCAATTTGATGGTATTACATAAGAGAACATAGCAAGAAGGCCCAATAGTGTAAACCCAAAATATTATATAGCATTAAAATCAGATTTTGGGCTTTCCATAAAGGCCCAATATTTTAAGCCCAAATATATATATTTTTAATTTCATATATATAAGTACTACAATTTTATTGTAAGGATGTGAAAGTGAAACCTTAACCTTAAAAGCTAAAAACATAATCTTAAAAGCTCGACGTTTCAAAGAGTGCATAAATATTTTACAACTTATTTTTGAAAATAAATAATTTGTATAACCTAGAACTTGGACACTAGATTGTTTCTTCATTGGGTATACATGGGCATGGTTGTTGTTCATGTTTTGTTTTTGTCAATGACAATTGTTGGGTAACATATTTCAAATGTATGTTGACATATTTAATGTTAGTGACCAATGAGACCCCATGCCCATGACTTCATATCAAAGCCTACCAATCAAAATTACACAAAATTAAATAATATTATAATTGAATATTTAGTAGGGGAAAAAAACTAAGAAAATGACCCACAACACCACAATATGTTTCCTATCTAAGATGCAACCCACAATACATGTGTTCTCTACAAAGAAGCCATTTTCACATGCATTGCAATATTGCATGGCCACTAAAAAAAACTAGAGCCTTCTTTTCTTTTCATTCTCATTTTTCCATGTCGCATGTTAAAATGATTGCTAAATTGTATTTCTCATATTTTCATACCGTTAGAATGATTGATATGTTATTTAGTTCCACGCTCTCGTCAATAAACGTGTGTTTATCGTATTTGATGTTTGGAATTATGACGAACGTACAATTTTTAAAATTTTAAAGTTTGAGTCACTTTTTGTGATTTGTAGTTTGAATATAATTCTTTAACAAACAAGTTGGAGAGTGTACTAAATAGCTATATTAATTGTAAATATTTATATAACAAAAGAGTTATGCTAACAAAATAAATTATTTTAATATTCAAGGTATTAAAGGGTAATTTTAGTATTAACATAACATGTACATAGGCTGTGTTTTGTGTGAGTAACAAACATTATTTATCGTAAAGCAAGATATGAATAAATCACGTGTGTTTTGACACACGTGTATAAGCATAGATCATGTATCGATAGCTAGTTTTCTTTTTTTTAAATAAAGTAATGTCAGTGACGTATCTACTTAAATAAAAACGTTTAATTGTAAGTCTTTCCGATAATATATACATATGTTACTAATCAATTTAATTTTTGTCTACCTCAAGTCTTTTCATTACCGACATGAAAATACAACAACAAGAGACAATTATGTTTTGTACCATACAAGGAGAACGTGTGTAGTCTTGTTGTTGATGGTTCAATAAGTTTGGTTATTTTCACTGCAAATATAAAATTTAATTTATGCTAGTAGATTTTTGAGCATTGGATCCTATACAATACATGCAATAATTGAGCCTTTTGAGATCATTGTGAAGCTAAGGTTGAGGATGATTTGTTAGTATTTATTGTAGTTAAGGATCATATTCTTGCATGCATGCATGTACTTGTGTTTGGAAATATGGAAAAATGTCCAAATACAAAGGTTTTGAGTTTTGATGATGATGTGTTCAATAGATTGATCACTAGAAGCATACAAAAAAATAATAAGGGCACAATTTCATGGAATAAATGAGTGGTTAGAGTTGATTTAGGAAAAATAGGAATAGCTATTACTATGGTTAATTACTACATTTTTTTTTATCAGCAACGAGACATCATACTCAAAATAACAATGTTTCTCACTCCCTTTGGGAGCGTCACCCTAAACCTCACCCCACAAATCCCACCCCATACCTTCGACATGCAGGCTCGAACTTGAGATCTCAGAGGAAATCCAAAGTGATATTAACCACTTGGCCCAACATTTCTTGGTTAATTATTAAATTATTAGATTTTGTTACAGCATGTTATAAATTACTTTTATGTCAAAATGGTGTTTCAGATATCGACATGTCATTAATAAAAAATTTATTACATTTTCTCGATTTTCAGTACTTCAAAATTTGTCCATCGCACAAATTGTTACGGTTCTTATCAATTTAAACAAACTCGCATAACAACGATAATGAATTTTTTGTTTTGTTTTGCAATGGTCAAAATAATGTTAAGTTATTTAGTTGTAACTTATAAGTGAGTAAAAATTATCAATATTGATAAAGTTATGGTCAAATCAATTTGCTAATCATATCATATGCTCGGCTATTTAAAATGATAGTACTAAACTTTTGTCAACTTTTACAAAAAACAATAAAAATCGAGTTCAATCACTAACTTGATTTTCAAAAAATTCAATCAATATGCTGTCAAATTCAAGTTAAATCAAAAAGTATTTTAATTCGTACAAACATTAAGACAAAGTTTAGAGTAGGTTAGTAGCCTAAAATGGACAATTTTGGAGGCATGAGTGTGGTGTCCCAATGCTACATGAATCAAAGACATAAATTATGTGATGGTGGGCAAGAGATTTTCCAATTTTAGGGTCCAAATCAAACCCCATATGTCCCCAATTGTTTCACAAACATTACACAAACAAAATAAATAGATAGAAAATAATAATAAACATCTTGTATATTCCAAGAAGACACTAATGGGTGGTGAGGGAAAGCAAATGGTGGGGCTCTACATGTCAACAAAAATCACATCCAAGTCATATACTCTCAAGCTATATATTTTTTTATAATGCATGAGAGAAGTTAACATTTGTAAGTGAATTATTGATTTAGACCCATTGAATAGATTGATAAATATATTGTACTATTATGAAATATTTAAATTTATACATAAGAAAATTTGATTTCAGACTCTTTTGTACGTAATTATATATTATAGTTATTTTTATGTCAGAAATTCCGATAATGTTTAAGTTATATTTTTAATAGTAGATCAATGATTTGAGTACATAATATAGTAAAGTGAACGTAATTTTTTTACTATTTGTAACATCACAGTTATCCTTCCGCGTATGTCGTTATGCGATGTGCTTTTATATTTCTCTAATGGAGCTAATTGCTAGACCCGTATGAGTGAAACGATTGTAGAATTTAATTTTTTTTAATTGATGTGTCTTGACTTCATTGCTGACGTATGTTAAACCAAATTTTAAGTCCAAGTCAATAAGTTATCAATTTAGGTTATAATAATTTTAACAATTTAAGTGAGTAATTATTATTTTTAACTATTTGAGTCTAAGTCAACAACTTATATGAATTTAAATTGCGTAGACTTGTAATGTAAACGTTCGTACTTATATAGATATTGCAATTTCCAACTATAGTAGTCAAATAAATTTTAAAAAAAATTAGTGAGTAATTATTATTTTTATTCACTTAATTGAGTCTAAGTCAATAACATAAAGTTTCAAATTATGTAAAAGTTTATTGTTTAATCTATTATCATTTTCATGTAATAATGCTTTAATTAGTCTATAAAAATTTGAAGTGTTCAATTTGCATAATTTGTGGAGTGGAATTGACATATTTGACATTTGAGTGAGAGACATTACTCATTTTCTCCTCCTTTTCTTTTGGGACAATGAAATGAATTGGAAAAAGAAAGTGCTCATTTTAGATTGTGACAATTTGTTTCTATCACTGCTAATAATAAGCTAAAAGGACACACAAAAAGAAAATTGAAAATCACCCAAAAGAGCCAACATGATTCCAAGACTTTTAGTAGACCCAAATGTTTCATTACCATGATACTAAGAGTTTGTTTGATTTTTTCACATATTTCTTTATAAGAGACGTTGCGTCAAAATATTTATATACATTTAAAGTTGCAAATATTTAAATTATTCGATTCGACGTGAACTGTTTGCTTCTGCATAATCAAATAACAAAACCATGTTGTATCTTTCAGCTTCGATTCATGTTGCTCGAACCCATGTATTGCATTGGGTTGAATCATTTTGTACTTTTATTCTCCCACTTCTGGTATTAATAAAAGGTAATGCTTGCTTAAAAAAAAAAATAACAAAACCAACACGCAAATTTTAGAAACAATTCAAATATCAATTCAACTTCTAGAATTAATTTTTAAAATGAAGTTGTGAATTCAATTCAATAACTTAATTAGATAGCTTATCCAAAAAAAATCTCAATTAGATATTTATGAATAATCATTGATACTAGTATTTACAATAATAAATTCATGAATGTAAAATAATAATTAAAATATTTTTTTATAAAAAAATGATAAATTGCTTATGATTTTCTTACTATATACTTCAACAATTTAATTCTCAATCAATGAATCAATAAGTTGATATTGAAAAATTAGGGTCAACCTATAGAATTTATAGCTTCACATGCTAATTTCTTTGGATTCACTAAATCCAAGAGCCCACAATGTATTTGTCTCTATTTATTTCAATTCATATATTTTTTTTTGGTGGAGTCACATCTGAAATTTTAGTAAAATAAATGACAAAATTAAATATTTCAACTCTTCTGAGTAAAATAACAATTTCTTTTTTAATTTCACATCTATCATTTTCAAGTAGAAATATGAAATTTTGTTTGATATATTCACCCATGAAAACATTTTTTAAATGAATTTTGTAAAACTCCTAATTAAGCCCACCCCATTTTTGGGTCGAATTAGACATCTTTGTTATGATCTTGAAAGAATCAACTAGAAATTCGAGTTGAAGTTGAAAATTTGGATTTCAGATCGAATACAAGTCGTTTTTTTATTTATCAAGATCGGGACGAAAATACCTAATATGACTCGAAAGAGATGCAACTTCGTGCGAGCCGTCCTCAAATTCGGTTGTATTTATTTATGCAACCCAAGTTCATAAAATCGTGTGTTGGTTTTGAGTGCCCGCATATTCCAGTCATATGTCTAGGCTTATTTCATTATTCGGTTTGAACCAATTTTTTTGAACCCAACCGGCAGGTTTTTGTAATGTTCTAACTTCAACCTTCTCCATTATTTATCATTAAATTAATTTAAATTCTACTATTTTTACTGCTAAAATATAATTGTTCACTCCAACCGCATGATTTGAGAAATTTTGGTCCAAAGTTTCTTAAAAATTCGGTTAGTTCATGTACCGATACATACCCTTAAAAAATAATAGAGTTGAGACTTTAATAGTGGGAATTGAATTTTATTATTCCTTGCAATAAATGAGAATATATATGGTATTTGTTTTATTGTGTTGGTTCTCTGAAAATGGAATATAAGTTATTTAATTTATGTGATTTTTTATTTTGTTTAAACCCATATTGTATATGAACTAATATGAACAATCATTTTCTTCGTGCCTTGGAGAATCTCATTCCAGTTCCGAAATAGACATTGGAATAATTTTTAAATATATATTTATGTGTTTTTTTAAAAGGAATTTAAAAATATTTATTCGAACTTAAGGAAAATATTTATTTGAATTAAAAACACTTAAAATGTCACAATTTCTTAAAAATTCAATTGAAAATAAATAACATCTCATAAATTTCATCACCATTATTATTATAATAAAAAATTAACAATTAACTCATTTTCCCTCTTTCTTTTTAATTTTTTTTTGCACTTTCAAATTCTCGAATTTATTGCACATTCCTGTATAATAGCTTTGTCTAAAATGCACTGAATTTTAGTACTTTGTTACGTTTTTAAAGGTTTACCACCAGAATTTAAGCCTAAATTCTGTCCATAAAAATAATTTCAGATCTGAAATAAAATAATAAAATAATAATTTATTTTACTATATTTCCCCCACTATTTTCAGGTGATACTTTTTTTTTTGTCTCGTGCAACCTATATATTTCATTTCCAACAATTACTAAGAAAATAATATATATATTTTTTTTCTGAAAGGATAATATATACAGTATTTTTTATGTTAAGAAACAATAAAACAATGAATATGCATTAATTTCGAATTCATGTATAAACAATTTTTACCAAAATATTACTATTTGAATAGTCAAACTTTCCCACACAGAAAATTAATTATATAAAATTACAATTTATTTTGTCCAAGTTCATTGATTGCTTACATGGGTTGCTAAATTTTTTCAAACCAGATACATCATCTACAATTTTAAAAATATATCAATAAATCAGTGGGATTAATTTGATCAAAATTCAGTTTTTGATTAGATTTAGTGAATCAAAACCAGCTTTTGATCAATCAAAATTTATTCAGTTAAATAAAAAACAATATCTAATCTAATTTTTAAAGAATTATAATAGTAGATATCTATAATGAACATAAGTAAGAAAATTTGAATCCAATTCATTGTCTATGGACAAAATTTTGAGCATGTATTAAATAATTAGTTTTAACGGGTACGAACAAAAGATAACGTTTTTAATCAAATTTATTTACATATATTTTATATTTTAAATTGATCCTCAATTTATTATATGTTTATATTTAGTCCATTAGTTTCATTTTTTTGAGAAAAATTGATTTTCAAGTACACAAGAATATGCATCATAGAGCTAGCAAATCGGGTTTATGAGTAATGTTATTTCAAATTTTTAACCTAAATTGAAAAAAGTGCGGGTTCCATGTTGAATTTTGAGTTTTACGAATAAAAAATAAATGTCAATTAATTTTATATGCATGCGCATTGTGTGAGTATTGAAAAAAATATTTTTAAAGCAAAAGTGTTAGAGGGACTAAATTGAAAGAAAATTTATATTCAAGATCAATTTAACACATAATAAATATTAAAAGGACCATTTGAAAACTATATAAAAAACTGTTAGTAATTGGGTGTACACGTGCGTATTGTGTGAAGCTTACTTGTTCTGTTAAATTGACCTTCTCTAATCTCTGAACTGCACTAATTTCCAGAGTGAACACAAAAACACAAACCAGAAGAAGAAAAATTCACATTCACATTTAGATCACAACCCATTTTCTTATACAAAATAAACACCAAAACCCATTTTTTATTCATTAGTTTTCCCATCAAAAATCAAATAAAAATCTATTTTTTATTATATATATATATATATATTTATTTTATCTCTCACTTTCTCTCTTCTCTGCAAAGCAAAGCAAATCAGCAGAATAAGCATCTTCTTGTTCTGTCTCTCCTTCTTCTTTTGCTCTGTGAAAGCTTCCTTTTTGGGACTCCAATTTTGCTCTCTCTCTCTCTCTCTCTCTCTCTCTCTATCTCTCTCCATGTAATTCTCTGCAACAAACAATGGGCGAAGAATCATTGGACAGAGCTGTTGAACAGGTTTTGTTTTATTGTTTTATTTTGATTACTTTTTATGTGAAATGACATTGTTGTTGTTGTTGTTGTTGCTGAGAATGATGATCTTGTTGTTGGTTTTTTCAATTTCTGTTTTTTTTTTTTGGGGTTGAATTGTTATGTTCTTTTGTTTTGTGCCATGGTTTTGTGACCCAGATAATGACATTTTGGTTTCTGTTTCTGAAAGTTTTTATTTGGGCAATTCAATGAAATCATTAAAAAGGTTCAAAATTTACCTTTTTTACTTCATGGGTCTTGTGAATTATCAGTTGAATTTACTGATATTTTTGGTTCAGAGTTGGTAGCATGTCTTTTTTGTGTGGGTTGTTTATGAAATTTATCCCCATTTAACCATATTTTTGCTTAAGTTCTGGAAATCCATTTTTTAAGATATATATTATCATTGATTAATTGGGGTTTTCTCATATATTTGTTTGTTGTGTTTTCTGGGTAGTTTATGAAATTTATCTCCATTTTACCATTGTTTTTATGTTATATTATCATTGATTAATTGTGTTTTCTGGGTAGTTTATGAATCATTTTGTAATTCCATTTTTTCCCTATGATATTGTATCATTGATTAATTGGGTTTTTCTCATGTAATTGTGTTTTTATGGCTAGTTTATGAAATTGATCTCCATTTTACCATTAATTTATTTTGTAATTCCATTAATGGGCACTTTATAGAATTTATATTATTTTACTATTTTTTTTGTTTTATTCTGTAGTTACATTTTTTTAATGTTGTTGCTTGGTTTTTCTCATGTAACTGTTGTGGTAGTTTATGCAATTTACAATTCTTTTTTTGTTGCACTTATTCTGTAATTCCATTTATGAATTTGGTTTTTCCCATGTAATTGTTGTGTTTTTTTGTTGTTGTTGAGTAGTCTTGGAATTTATCTACAATTCACATTTTTTGCATTTATTCTGTATTTTATTTTTTTGGTGATTATATTATCATTGATGAATTGGGACTTTCTCATGTAATTGTTGTGTTTTCTTTTAATGTGTAGCTTATGAAATTTATCTCAATTTCACCATTTTTGCATTTATTCGATTGTTTTGATATTATATTATCAATTTATCATTGATTAATTGAGATGTTCTCATGAAATTGCTGTGTTTTCTGTTAATGATAGAATTGAGCAAGCCAAAAACTGGGTTTCAATTTAATTTCTCATACCTTGAACGCAACATAATTTTCAGTTCTTGTTCTTCCGATAATCTACATTTTATTTATTTTAAATTTTGTTTGCTACCGTGTAGGCAATTTTGACTATAAAGAAAGGTGCTCATCTTTTAAAGTGCGGGCGGAGAGGGAAGCCAAAATTCTGTCCTTTTAGGCTTTCCACGGTATGTTTCTTGTGATTCTTTCATAAACATATACTTCAAGGAATCAGGATTTTCTTCCTATACATGTGAATTTGATTGGCTCCGGGCTTGCAGGACGAAAAGCATTTGATTTGGTACTCGGGACAGAAGGAAAAACAGTTGAGATTGAGCTCGGTTTCGAAGATCATACCGGGGCAGAGGACAGTAAGTAACATAAATTATTTTTTTGGCATCGTATTACTTTTCTTGATGCCTTTTCTCATACCCGTCTTATCTCAATTTTGTGTGTCGTAGGTGAATTTTCAGCGGCATCTGCAATTGGATCGGGAGTGTCAGTCATTTTCGCTTGTCTACGCCAATGGTGAACGTTCATTGGATCTGGTAATCTTCGGACACTTCTCATTTTTGTCGAGTCACTTGATGACTTGAATACGTAATTTTGTATTGGGGTAATTAAGAAGTATTGTCCACAAACACCTAACTAATCTTAAGTTTAGTCACCCATTTTATTAGTAATTTTGTTGACTCTTTGAGGTGAAAATACTGTCTTGCCCTTTACACTCTTATCTAAGGGGTAAAAAAGTCTATTTTCAGCCTAAAGAATATTCACTCTCATTTCTTTAAAAAAATAATAACTAATTTTAAAATCCATTTTTTTTGGTATTTGGAGGTATGAGTTAAAAATTTAAGATTCTATAAGGGGTAAAACGGTTTTTTTTTTTTAAAATCTTAAAAGAGTCAACAAAGTTACTAAGGTTGGTTAAGTGTCGTGAAAAAATCTTTAAGTTGGTAATTTGGCAATACTGCGGGTTATTCGTAATTACCCATTTTGTGTTTTCGTTATCTTGGCTGAGATTTATGTATATCTGTTACATAGATATGCAAGGACAAAGCGCAGGCTGATTCTTGGTTTTTAGGCTTAAAAACCGTGATATCTAGGTATCATCAGTCCCGATTGTTTAACGGTTCCAGGAGTCGCAGAGGTGCACAAAGCTGTGCCAGCAGCCCGTCAGGTTATGCCCGGAGGAAGTACAATCTCGAACTCCTCGAGGTCGCAACCGGATATTCTCAGGTTCTAAACTTTTTTCTTTTCTTTTCATTAGTTGAGAGTTTCTGATAATATGACATTGTGTTGGACGTGAAGAGCCCGTGAAAGTTTATAGATATTGTTTTCTGCTTATTGAAGGTGCATAGCGTTTGTGGCAGTCCAACAATGTCAGTTTCCGAGAAGTCATTTTCCGATGGCTTGTCTAGTGCTTCTGAGAGCTTTTATGCATCCGAATCTGGTTTGACACAAATGCACAATGTTATGGATATCTTGATCCCGAATTCTCCGTGTATTAAGCCAAATAGTCTCAAGAAAAGAGGAGGATCAAGTATTGGAAGCTCGGGATTTGAAAATAACATGCCCGTTGATCAGTTACTCGGGTCTCAACGAATAGGAAAGAACGAAATTTTGAAGGACGTTTTGATTTGGGGCGAAGGAATAGCCGGAGGGGTTTTAGGAGGCGGATTTGGTAATTTGGGTGGACATTCTGTGAAACAATTGGATGCTTTGCTGCCGAAAGTCCTTGATTCGACTATGATGCTCGATGTGCGTAGCGTTTCCTTGGGCGGGAAACATGCCGGGTTAGTTACTAAACACGGGGAAGTGTTTTGTTGGGGGGACGGGAACGGGGGTAGGCTCGGGCATAGGGTTAATTTGGACTTGTGTGTCCCAAAAATTGTTGATTCTCTTAGTGGAGTTCGTGCAAAGTACATTGCTTGTGGCGAGTACCAAACTTGTGCTTTGACAGAATCCGGAGAACTTTATACTTGGGGCGAAAATGGATCTATGTCGTGTGATGAGAGAAGTCAAAACAAATGGTGGCCGCACAAACTTTTCGGGCCTTTGGATGGTATAAGCATAGCAAGTGTTGCTTGTGGAGAGTGGCACACGGCGATTGTATCAACCTCTGGGCGGCTATTTACTTACGGGGATGGGACTTTCGGGGTGCTCGGGCATGGGAACCTTGAAAGTGTCTCAAAACCGAAAGAAGTGGAATCACTCAAGGGCTTAACGGTAAAATCAGTTGCCTGTGGCTCATGGCACACGGCTGCAATTGTGGAAATTATAGTTGATCGTTGTAAGTACCAAAATGCCATTGGGAAGCTCTTTACGTGGGGGGATGGTGACAAGGGTAGGCTCGGGCATGGAGATACAGAGAAAAAGCTTTTACCAACGTGCGTCGCACAACTTGTGGATCACGACTTTGTTCAAGTTTCTTGTGGAAGAATGTTGACCGTTGGGCTTACTGACACGGGTTTAGTGTACACAATGGGAAGCACAATCCACGGGCAGCTCGGGAACCCAAATGCCAAGGACAAATCGGTCACATTTGTCGAAGGGAAGCTTAAAGATGAGTTTGTTACAAACATTTCTTCGGGATCATATCATGTCACTGTCCTGACATCGAAGGGAAATGTCTACACGTGGGGAAAGGGGCAAAACGGGCAATTAGGGTTAGGAGATACTGAAGATCGAAGCTCCCCGACTCTCGTGGAAGCGTTAAGTGATAGAAAAATCGAAAGCATCGCTTGTGGGACGAATATAACAGCTGCAATATCCTTACACAAGTCTATTTCAATTCATGACCAATCGGCATGCAAGGGATGTAAAATGCCTTTCGGATTTACCCGAAAAAAGCATAATTGCTATAACTGTGGCCTTCTCTTTTGTCGAGCGTGTAGTAGCAAGAAAGTTCGCAATGCGTCTCTGGCGCCTAATAAAAGCAAGCCTTCTCGGGTTTGCGATCCATGCTTTGATCATCTTGACAGGCTTACACATTCCGGGAGGCCACGGATAATGGAAAATCATAGCCCGAGGCAGCTATTGATCACTCAAAAACCGTCTTCTGATATCGATAGAGAAGATTCCGGAGAAGAAACCTTATCGGTAAAATCCACCGGGCAATTTCGGAATGCCGAAAATCAAACCCGGGAAAGGAACAACGAGCAAGTTTCTCCTTTGCGGGCTATAATGCCGCCGTGGGGACAAGTACAATGTTCGGGTTTTTTTGAAACGGATTTTCGCAAAAACAGTACGTCAATTCGTCATGTATCTTCGGAACCTTCAATATCCAGTGTCGGGAATGCTGAGGAAGACATGTTCGAGTCAGAAAATAAGATGCTTGCAGAGGAAATTCGGAGGCTACGAACTGAGGTATTCCTGAAAACTTCAATTTTTTCTCGTTGTATCGTCCGTTTCATGCTACATTTGGGAACAAGGCAATTCTATGCGCTTCTCCAATAATTCTATAAACCGATATCCATATCTTCCTAACAGGTTAAGATCCTCGAAAAACAATGTCAAGTCAGAAGCAAGAAGCTTCAAGAATGTCAAGAAAGGACCGACGAGGCTTGGTCTGTGGCAAGAGACGAAGCGGCCAATAGTAAAGCAGCGAAAGAGGTCATTCGAGCGTTGGCATTACAGGTATTTTTCTCGTACATCTATTTTTTTGTGCCCGTCGAACCCTATATTGGTCTTAAATTGCTAGTTTGTTTTTTATAGCCATTTCTTGATATACAACTGCATCGATAAGCGCAGATTCACACATTGTCGGAGAAAATACTACCAAAAGATGGGTTGGATTCAAATGTGCCTCAAATGGCGCCTATACGTACAGAAAGCTGTGCCCGGGATGGATTTTCCCGAACATCCAGCCTTTGCGGGTCTCCTATAGTGTTCTCTAATACACTAAAATCCATGTACGAGTCGTGCAATGACAATGCAAGGCTGGAGGATGCAGGAACCCGTAAATGTCAGCAAAATGGAACTAAAACACTGAAGCAGCACGAATGGGTCGAACAATATGAGCCTGGCGTGTACATTACGTTCACGAGTCTAGCGAACGGGCAAAGAGGGCTAAAACGACTAAGATTCAAGTAAATATTTGGTTAATCAATCTTATTTTGCGTGTAGTCGAGTAGAGCTCACAATTTGGATTTTGGGTTGAAAACACCTAACCCGACCTGCAAAAGGCGGATGTCTTGTGCCACAGGTCGGGTTTTGGGTTTTGCACGTAAAATGTGCATATTCTTGTAGTCCAACCCAAAACTTGGTCGGTTTTGTCCAAATTGTCAGCTCTAAGATCGAGTTTTGTATATTCAAATGCTCGGGATTGAGATTTTTTTTTTTTTTGCAGCCGGAAAATATTTAGCGAGCAACAAGCGAAAAGATGGTGGGAGGAGAATCAAGCTGTGGTGTACCAAAAATATGACATTGAAGGATACACTAACTCGAATGATTAATTTAACGACTTGTTTGATAATTTAGTGACTGAAAGCAGATTTGTTTTGTAGAAATAAGCTTTTGAATAGCTTAAGATTATTTTTTAACTTAAAGTCTTGAGACAAATAAGGGCTTTTTTGTAAGTTTTTTTCCACCCCTTCTTTTCCTTATAGTAAAATGTAAATAGGGATGGTTTAGATTAATATAAGAAGAAATTTGTGTACAATGGATATTAATTTTTCTTGTATGTGGTTGTTTATGGTTAGTATATACCTTACTATAGAGCTGGCAAGTTTCGGGTCGGTCCGGTTTTGGGTTTTAGACATGAAATACACTAAATTTGAACAGGTTTACCCAGACTGAAATTTTACATGATGAATCCGACGCAAAATTTTACATCTTTTAAAGCCAATATGAACAATATAAACGCTATATTTATCTCTCTTTTGTGCACTAGCAAAGTCGAGACGGACTTGCACATGAGAGGCGTGTTGAAGTATAAACAAACAGTATATTTGAGTCTTCAACTGTCGGTTTTAAGCTTTCATATAGATTGGTTCTTATCAGTACCTCGATTTTTAATAAACGGCTAAATGTTGTCACAAATTAAGAGTTAATGCACCGAAACGAACCAAAATTCTTGTACCATTAGTAACACTAATCCAAAAGAATCTACCTCAAGCTTTTAGACTTGAAAACACATTCATGATTCTATAAAAGCACTTTCTGAAACCACCAAAGAGAATGAGACAAGAAACAAAGGTTCATCTACTAAATTTAGGTAACATGTATTCAAGTTCAACAATAATGGCTCTTTTTGAATTCTACCAGCTTCTACAAATATACTCTCCAATACAATACAATACAATACATAGTGGACATCACATGGGTTTAGGTTTTGGTTGGGATGTGATGGAAAAGGATGTGAAATGTGAATGATGCAAGGCACAAAAGAGTCACAAGAAAGATCACAAGCAACAATGGGTTGTCAAAGAAAATGCCAAAAATAATCAATAAATTTAAAATAAACAATAAGAGAAAGAGAAAGGTATTGCAAAATGGGTTCACGGGTGTGACTAGTGCTGCAAAAATCAGCCAAATGTTTTCAACTTTTTAGCCACAATGATATTAAAAATAGATAAATGAAACTAGATGATGACAAAAAATCAAATATATGGTTGAATCACATGATTCAACTTTCAAATACCCAAATCCCTTAAAAAATATAATTTATGTATTATCTTCTTATCAATTTTTAGCAGTCTCGGAAACTATTTTTCAATTAGACGATTTTAAAATTACACTCCCGACACAATTTGATGCATAAGTGGGATAAAACCATAGAACTAAAGGTGACAAATAAGATTTTTATTTGAACCCAAATAACAAGACTAAACCCACTTTTCGATTAGAAAGGTGTAAGTTTGTTCGGGCCATGAGTCGGATCGTGTTCATCCTTACATGCAAAATGTGAGAGTCCGCACAAATTTGTATGACCGGCCCAGCTCACAATATCCTAATAAGCATTTGAACCAAATTCGACCCGCATAGTGATTAGATTCGTATTTCGTGTAATCCAAACTCACAAATTTATAAATTGAATTTTTGAGTGTTTATAAATTCAGATATAAATAGTCTGTTCTATCTAAAACTGAGAGGACAACCCCATGGAGTCTCAAATTTAATTTCATCTTACAGAAATAGTATTGGCCCCACACCATTTTCTAATAGAGCCATTGGATCACACCCCACAAAACCCAAAAGCTGAAAACCCCATTATTGTTGGTTTCTCACTAGTTTATGGGTCTAGCTTCAAATATATGCATGCTTGTGCTACCTTATAGGCTAGAGCTCTAAACATATAGAGATAGAGGGAGAGAGAGAGGCCAAAAATATTGTTTTCAAATATGGTTGTGAAGGTGATGGGTTGTTCTTGTTTGGTGATGAGATTGCAAATAATATTGTTTGTGGTTTGGTTGGGGAGTTTTTGTGGGCTTGAGGGCATAAATGGAGCACCCACAGTGAATGTTGGCAACATTTCAAAGATTGAGGAAGCTCTCAACTTCCATATTTACTATGGCCAAACCTTCAAGGTCATCAAGAACTCCATTGATGGCAAGAGCTATCTTCTCATTCAGGTCTCTCTCTCTCTATCTCTATCTCTCTCTCTCTCTCTCTCTCTCTCTCTCTCTCTCTCTCTCTCTCTCTCTCCATTGTAGAGTCTGAAAATCTCGACTCGAACAATACACGAGACTTCTACTGTTGTAGATAGTCGGGAATTATCTTAAGATGTAGATAGTGCACGAGACTTTCACTATTGTACAAAACGAGTGTGTGACGGTGCAAGAGACTTTCGAATTTTTACCGTAGAGTATGAAAATATCTTAGACTCCAACAAATCACAAGACTTCTATTTTTGTAGATAGTCAGGAAATATCTTAAGGCGTGGGCAGTACACGAGACTTTCGATGCTATGCTAATTTAGAATATGACGGTGTGAGCTTTCACTGAAAATATTATAAGTTGAACAGTGCACTACACTTTCACTATTACAAAATCTAAAAACAGTGCACGAGACTTTCACTAATACATGAAGACGGCTATTGTAGAGTATGAAAATAACATTTGTGCGGAGATTTTCTTAACTCGAGCTTGAGACATCTTGATCAAGGTCTATATTCTCCTTAACACTATCATACACAAATGAAAAATAGTAGGGGTGTTTTTGTCATTGCCACTACATGAATGACAATATGAGAGAAGCCAACCAATGAAGGGACCCACCCAAACAACCACCATGGTGGTCATATTCGCTGTCTTTTAGTTTATCGAGTCACGGGTCTCACAAATAAGTTGCTTTTTATTTGTTGGGTCAAATTTACTCAGCCAAATTTGTAACAATTTTGTTTACACTAGTATTTGAGCCCGGCTTAGCTCGGTTCGATCATATTTTATAAATGTTATTAACAATTTATGTTATCTTGCAATTAAATAATTCATTTTATCACTCGTCTTTTTCGACAAAAATTTAATGAACTTAAAGTAGTCAACAATATGACGTGAACTTGTGTCAATTAGTAAAAAATTAGCATTAACAAAAATTGTTGAGTTTGATAAATTATATGTATAATAGTATATAATATATGCAATAAATAGTATATATGGTATGTACTATAACTTTATTATATATATATATTAATTAGATGCATAGAAACTTAAATTTACTAATTTAAAAATTATTTATATATTTCAACAAAATCTATAAGATGATTGTCTTATTTTTTTCATGACATATAATTCAAATAGTTTAAATATTTTATCTATAAATATTATTTTGATTGTATAGTTAATTATGATGAATTAGTTAGAAATGACACGTGGCATAAAATTATAGAATTGAAATCGCCACATGTCATTCAATTAGATAGTTAATTAGAAATTAAGAATGACACATGTCGCACAATTAGGGTATTACTTCTCTTTATAATATATATATTAGATTTTACACGATAAAATTGATATTTGTACTGATATTACGGCCCATAATTATATTGGGCTTAATTTGTTTTTTGTCTAGTTTTAGGCCCACTTACTATGGTCACACTACAAAAGCCCAACTCTTATATGATTTGTGTTTCAAAATTGTCAATTTTCCAATTTGGCTCCTAATTTAATTTTCTTTATTTTGAGTTCGTAATGTCTAATCCGACCTGAATGGATGTGAGTTGTGAGTCCGAACCCATAGAATTGTAAATTGAATTTTAGGAGCCAGAAAATTCGGGTTCAAATTAACAGCTTTATGAATGAAATCGAGACATATTTGCTAGCATTTCACAATCCTTAACGCTTTTGTTTTGCACATGAAATTCACAGAATAATACAAGAATGGCTGCAAGAACCAAATATTGCACTTCAAGGATCAAATCATATGTCATCCCATTAGCAAACTATTCAGTTGATACTGAATTTTTCCCAGGTAATAATTTAACTAAAATCAAAATAATATTGCACTCATATTTATCAATTTCACTACAAAATATTAGTAAAAATTCGCATTTACTATTAGTTCATTTTATTATTAGGTAATTATCTTAATTTAATCTCACTCTATTTTTGTTTCTTTGCATATTCGATCTTATGTGAATTTCCAGTTTCTTTCTTCGAGGTAGACATCTCTATCATTTTGTTTCGATTCGAAATTGTTGTTGTGTTTTCTTTTACACACAATTTAAAGATAATACAATAACTTTCGACTAACTTATATTTGAGAAATTTTCCAAATACGGATATGGATCAAAACAGGTCGGTCTGATTCGATTTTTAAAACATTGTGCTATTTATTTTGTTATATAGCTTCTTGGGTTACTTGGGGGCTTGAAGGGCATGACCTCAGACTCAGTGACTTCACAATGTGTATTGAAATTGTATGAAGAAGGAGAAATTGAGATGGTGAACAAGAGTGAGCCTCAAAAGCTTTCACAATTTGCTGCTCATTTTATAAGCAAAACAGATCAAGCTCAAGCTTGCAATTTTGCTACTTTCAATCCATTTGAAGAACAGACTCCTTTGCAGGTAAATTTACACATTTGCCCATTGATGGTCCATTTTGGCATAAAATCCAGGGATTATTTTCACTATTTATCATTTATTAATTAATTTTTTTTATTGAAAAACAGAGAGCAGAGTGGATCAAGTTCTTGGGATCTTTTGCAAATCTTGAAGTCAAAGCCAATCAAGTTTTTGATACAGTAAGTTTATTGCATTCGATATAAAAACTTACCGAAGTTAACTAGAGCTAATTATTTGGACCCGCATTCGCGAGACATCCGACCTGATTTGACAAACTCTTGGGTCTGGTTGGACAAACCCGCATAATTCCGTTTAGTTTGTGTCTAAAAACTAAAATCTGACCCAAAACTCAGAGTTATTTCGGAGTCTCGTATACTGAACTGATGCTTTGCATTTATCCTGTAATTTATGTTTTTTTATACGTTTCTTTTGCAGATAAAACAAAATTACATGTGCTTAACAAAAGTTGCAACAAGCAAGACAACGTCATTCAAACCAATAGTTGCTTGGTTGGAGTATTCTAATGTTTGTGCACAAAAATTGGTTTTCCATATATTTAACAAATAAATAATTTATTTATATTGAATTCAACTAAGTTCTTAACTTGATATAAGAATATTTCATATCGATATTTATTTTACAGGGCATTTGGTCGTTTACGGAAGAAACATTCAAATTGAAGGTACGAGGAAGAAGAAAATATTGTTCACGAGTCTAATTTTTGTCATTTTCTTGTTTTGTAACGGTAATATAATTTTATTAGTGTTTTGCCTTTGAATCAGTACGTTGAAGATGCTGGCGGAGAAAATGTGGATAAGTCGATCAGCAAGATCACTTATAACACATCTAATCCCGACGATTTGGAGGGATTACACGCCATATTATGCGTAAGTGTAATTTCGATTCGAATTTAGCTTAAAATGCTTTATGTACTAAATATATTAGATCCCGGCCCAATCGATTAAATTGACCGGTCCGGTTTGATTTTATATAATTGTTTGTGTGTTTTAGACTGTGGATGTTCTCATTGATGAAACATACACTGAAGATCCTACTGCCTACACTGCATCAACCTTCCTCCAAAACATTGCTGTTGAAGACAATTCTTGTTTTGCTTTTCTTGCCAATCAAAGCTTGTGGAGATATGATAAAAGAATCCAAAATTCAACTACTCTTGGTGAGTCTTCTTTATTTCAATCATCCATTAAAAAATTGGAGGAGTCGAGAAAGACCGTATATATATATATATAGAGCTGACAATCTGAATATGATTATCATACGTTTAAAATATAATCTGCATTTTTGTGAAATCGGATCATATCTTGGTTAACATTCGCATCATGGCTCGTGTTGTGACACGAATTTCCAACTCTAGATATAAGTACGAAGGTTTCACTCCAAACTCAAATTTTGTATTTGAACTTCTCGAAAAACTCGAATTGTCATCTCTCATTTATTGACTAACTCTATTTTTGTCATATGTTATAAATTCATTATTTTTTTGATAATAACTATTTTTTTTTTGTTTGTTGAAGATTGGTTTAATGGAGCAGTCTCTCAACCTCAGCTGGTTTTAGCAGATCTCATTGAAGTTTTGTTCCCAACAGGAAGCTACACAACAACATACTTTAGGAACCTGATAAAGGTAAAAATATTAATTAGAAAAAAATTATTGTCAATAATATAAAATAGTTTTATTATATATTTTTAATTACATTTTTAACCCTCTAATGTGTAAAATTAAAATTGCAGGAAGAAAATGTAACCTGTATTGTATCAGACATGTGTGATAGAGATAGCTCCAAAGCAATGGCTCCTACAATTGTACCTTGTGAATGATTATTAATTTTTGTATTTCACCTACAAAAAATATCTATGATTTTGTTGGGTTTTCGATTTTTATATTAAGAAGTATTTAAGCACTAATTCTATTAATTTATTGGTGAATTTTGTAATGTCATGCTTATTCGTAGTTTTTTCACATTGTGAAATTTGATAACGAAACGTTTAAATTCAAATTTAAATTCGATTGTTTGAATGCATAGACAAATACGATTCAAATCACATGGATAATAAATTCACACAAAACCCCACATTTTATACTAAACCCGAAATTTAGTCCGCACTATTTTCAGATCGGATTCAAATGCGTATTCATCAATGCATGTCCAAACAAATTCGAATTGCGACCTCTAAGTAAAATAGATCGCGACCAAACTCGGGCCAAACATGCTCGGGCTTGGGCTGGGCCAAAATACGCACATTTATCGGACTATTTTTTGACAGCATAGGTCCAATATTATCGAGTCGGATCAATGATGGCCCAAAGTTTGAGGCCCAGAGGGCCGATTTAATCAGAAATCCGGATGCATCATCAGCCGTACACGTGGCACAGAGGCACAGATTCACAGCTCCATTCTCATTAGGGTTTCAAGACTACGCCTATATATACTACCGCCTCCTCAAATTGACACACACATCGTCTCTCTCACCAGATTTAGGGGTTTTAGATTATTAGGGTTTTAGAAACCTAGGGTTTTGCAGATTCAGCGAGGTTTTTGATTCTTCAGATTCAGATAATCTTGAAATGGAGATGGAGGTGATGATTATTTCCCCATGTGATCGACGCTGATGATACTGTGCGACTGTTTTTCTCTTCGGAGAATCCAAGCCAGAAATCTGATCCTTCTCCGTTTCTAATTCTACTTTTTCTTTGCAATTTATCAATTTCGTAGTTACATTTCTGCAAATTGGCTGATTTGCTGCATCGTTATGTTAATTTGTAGTTTTTATTTGTTCATATTTGCTGAATTATCCAGAGGATTGGATGTGATGATTATTTCCCCATGTGATCGACGTTGATGACACTGTGCGACTGTTTTTCTCTTCGGAGAATCCAAGCCAGAAATCTGATCCTTCTCCGTTTTTTATTTCTACTTTTTCTCTGTAATTTATCAAACTCGTATTATTATTTATGCATATTTGTTGAATCGTTCTGTTAAGTTGTTCATATTCGCTGAATTGTCCAGTCCAGAGAATTGGAGGTGATGATTATTTCCCCATGTGATCGACGTTGATGAGACTGTGCGACTGTTTTTCTCTTCGGAGAATCCAAGCCAGAAATCTGATCCTTCTCTGCTTACAATTCACTTTGGTTGTTTAGTTTTGTTTTTATCTTAAATTTTACCGAAATTATGTGGAGGGGGTGTGATGATTATTTCCCCATGTGATCGAATCTGATGAGACTGTGCGACTGTTTTTCTCTCCGGAGAATCCAAGCCAGAAATCTGATCCTCTCCTATTTGTAATTTACTGTTAGATCTGGTTGTTTATATCTTTTCTATTATTATTTCGTTGAAATTATTCCTATTTTTAGATGTTCTATTCTGCATTTAGGACTAACATGATAACAAAATGTTTTTAGTTTGTCTTATTGGTTCTAATTGTCTGTGAAAATTGATTTTTGCAAGATGGAGGTGATGATCCTTTCCCCAGATGATCGAAGTTGATTAAAACTGTGCTATTTATCTCTCTTTTGAGAGTTCAAGCCAGAACTCTGATCCATATTGCAAGTTACCATTTAGTCTGCATTGCTCACCTTTATTAAATTTGGTGTTAAGTTTTTGTTTCAATTGTTTTTGTTAGTATGTATTCAGTCCAAAATTTCAAAAGGATGCAATGCTATGTTCAGAATTTGTTTACGTTGTCTAATCTACTCTTTTCTGTTCTTATGTTTTATTTATGCAGGTTACTTGTATGTGACAAAGCAGTTTGTAATATTTGTTGATTATTTGTACTTTCATTTTCAATGACTACTGTAACTTACCATAAGTTTATGTTAGAATATGTTGTATTCAATGGTTAATTTCTGTACTTTTGATTCAAATGAATAAAAATTCTTTAATTTTAATTGTTCTGTTTCAGACTAGTTCTCTGACTTTGTAAGTTTTAGTTTTACATTCAAGTGAACCCCTAGCTAATTGCTTTGTTTCACAAAATTTGTAACATTTTTTCTCCTAACTAACTCAACTCATATATTACAAGATTTGTAACATATTTTATCCTTACAAACTCAACCCTAAGCCTTATGATTATAATTTTGGGACTAGTTTTTATCAAGTGTAAAATTCAACTTAAACTACTCGAAATTTGTAGTATTATTAACCTCTTGAATTTTTTGACCTTGATGTAATTAGAATTGTAAACAACTAGAAATTTTTTATTAACAATATAGAAAATATCTGAATCCAAAAACTGAAATTTCAAGTGTCTTGTTTAGAATTCTTCTATTTCATTATCAAAGTGTCCTTTTTTCTATCTGAATTTTCGTGCCATAAGATACATTATTCATATGGCAGATGAGTTAGTATCCACATGTATTCGAGAATACAATAAGAAATGCATAGCTTAACAAATTTCTCTTTAATCTTTCTCAAAATGGAGGGAATATAAATTATCAACTTAGTCAAATTTTCTGTTCATATCAAAAGAGAATTGATAGTTTCAGTACAGTATGATACACAATCAACAAGAATTTTCTTATACCTGAGCCTCCACTGAATAGCCAATTTCAATTTATCCATAGCTCTTCCAATCTTCCCACATAAACGAAACTCATCAGCACTTTCTCCAATCTGTATGCCATTTGCCACTAGAAAACCGCAAACCTCGCTTCCACCTGTGGACAGAAGAACCTTCATATTTATCGGGTCACGGAGATCTTGCATTTTGTCAATAAATGCTACCAGCAAATTGTCTTCTTCAATGGAAGATGGCAGTGCCTCCAAAATTAGGGCACAGCTCTTCGATATCAGTTTCATTACAGATATCTCGTTCTCCACCGAGAGTTGAGCTCCAGAGTAAACGAGGTGGCTGATGGACCTGCGCTGGTTTGGTGGGGTTGTTTGTAACCGCATGGCACAAAGTAGTGCAAAAGATGGGTTCCCGTTCCAATCAATGTACAAAGACTCTTTGGGCCACGAACATGAGGAATAGATTTGAGGCTCCAAGGGGATAAAAACCTTGTCATTTGGGTTTTCGTTTAGAAGAAATCCATAGTGTTCGAGTAGCTCCAAGTTTGTGTATGTTCCGTAACTCAAAAGAGCCTGCAGGGAATAAGGCTAGCATTTTAATTCCATGTTACAAAATCCAAATTGTAAATCAAATTACGTACCAATTCTGAACATATGTCCCAAAATGATTGTCCACTTTTCCTTTTAATTACTTGGTTATGCATGAATTACTAACTATATCCCTTATTTTCAAGCATGAAGTATATAATATAACTTCAGATTATGCTCTAAATAAAACTGTTCATTAGTACCTGCTCTCCTTTTTTGTAACTTCTCTTGGCAAAGAAGCAGTATGCACCGATATCGTCCTCAAATCCACCATCTGTTAACCTCTGAAATTGCTCACTCTTCACATCTTCTAAGCCACATTGCTCCTCTCCCGGCGCAGCATAGTTAAATAAATCCCCCACTGGGCATAAACATCCAGCATCGTCCCACGGCACATGCAATGTGCGTGAGGATATCTTCAAATGCAACAAACATTAAACTTATAAGCCATATATATCAACGAAATGATATAAAGAAATTATAGAAGATGAGAGTGCTTTCACATGAACACATTAAACTTTTTCTCTCTTGACAATCAAGCCCCAAATTCTTAGAGATGAATACCGAACACACAATAGCCCCAATTAGTTTTTGGGTTGGGCCTTCATGAGGCATAATGGGGATCCGGTCGGATGATATGCACATTTTCTATAGCAAATGCACATAACCCATGCTGCTTGCGGAACCCGAAAAATCAGACTCAAAATCTGAACTTGTCAGCATAATGCAAACTTAGGACACAAGTTCCTTAAATTCTAGTCAACATGTATTAGTTGTAATAGAAGGCTAAAAGAACTCACTGTTGCCAAAGCCCAGAGCCAAGCTCTAAATGATCGAAGCCGTGGCTTAAGCATAAGTTCTTCTAATAGTCCTTTAGCTTCGTTCCACTCCATCTCAGCCTTCGAAACAGCCCTCTCTGCAGCCCAGATAGCATCATTCACCTAAAAAGCATAATTTTTTTTAAAAACTTTGGCATTGCTTCACTAGCGTTTAAAAACCCTAATCAAACAAACATTTGCTTCAAAATGGTAAAAGACTCTAAAGTACCAAACATCACTAGTTGTAGAAAATAACAAACCTAACCTAACGAAGAGAATATAACATCAAGTCAGAAACCGAACTTGCAGAGACTGTGTCTCGAATCTACCGAATGTTGCTAGCGTGTCGTAACTCCGCGGCAAATGCATAAGGTAGGGATGCCACCAAGAACTCATCCCTTTACCCATTTCATACAATAAGCAAACAGCTAATATCTGCATTTCAAAGATAAGAATACAAAGATCTTCAAATCAAACAAAGCAAGCAAGGCAAAGTAAAAAAATCAATAAATCAAACCCTTGACATCTCGTAAGGAGTATAATCCATTTGATTTATGTTCTGAATTGGTCCATTCGGTCACGATACTGTCTACATTGCGTGACATTTCATTTTCTTTTCATTTTTAGTTTAAAAATACAGAAAAGCCAATTTGGCCCCCTTAGTATTCTCTTATGTTCCTAAACTGTCCATTTAGTATAAAATTTGTTCCAAATGACAACCAAATTAGAGCAAAAATGCTTACTACTACCTCCGTTTCTAAGTAAGTGTCGTTCTACCATTGACATTCCAATTATACCCCTATAATATTCACAGATACTGTATTAATCACTACTACTAATAATTCAATTCAACAAGCAAACGAGTAATTAACGAGTATAAGGTTAACTATGTCATTTTACTCTATGCAACTAAATTTGAAACCAAAATCAAATTAAGAACCAATTCGTCCCAAAATCTATACTAAAAGAATTTATTTGCAAGATTCTCAGTACTGAACTCAATTAAAAATGTCTCCTTTCTCTACATTTTCTCAGCATCCAAACAGAAACATCAATAAGAACCGAAACAGATACCTGATTTGATGACAAAGAAGAGTGCCTATTGACAGCAACAGAGAGTCTCTGATCTCTCAATACACTCTCTCTCGTCATCAAAACTGATTTCGGAACTCTGAGAACCAATTCCCCTTTTCTCAAATCACGCGCAGCACCTAACCCTCGCCTGCACCATTTCCATGAAATCCACAAATGAATGAAAATTGAAAACAAAACAGGAGTCCCAGAAAGCAATAGAGAGATCGAATTCAATACCCTCCTGCCTCAGGAAAGTGAGCGACGGAGAGCGAATGGCCCAAACAGGAGGAGCTAGGGTTTTGAGATTTGAGAGTTATCGGCGAATCTGTCACTCCGACCTCTGACGCCCATTCCAGAAACTTCTCGAAGTTTCCTTCTTCTAGATCCATCTCTCGCCGCCGCTTCTGGTTCTTCTTCTTCTTCTTCTCTGGAAGTGTAGCTCCGTTGGCGCGAGCGAATCGAGCTCTGTTTTTAATCCAACGGTCGACGATTGTTCAGGCCGATTTGAGCTATGGGCCTTAAAACGGGCCTAAACAGCTTAACGGGCCTTAAATATTTTTAAATTGGGCCCTGGTCCATTTTGAGAAAGCCCGATTTAATTTAGTTACACTCTCAATTAGCTTCTAGACGACGCCGTATTATTCAGTCATACAGCAGTATCAGAAACGACGTCGTCTCAAGTAGGTCATCTGATTCGAAACCAAATCCGAAACCCTATATATGCAGAGCACATTGCGCCTCTGGTTCTTCTTCGCTATCTGTCGCTCACAGTCACAGCCTCCAGTTCCGGCCTCAGCAGCGACACCAATCTCTCTCTAAAGCAGAGCAGATCAATGGTACGTACTCAGTTTTTAGTTTCAGTTTCATTTTCAGATTCCAGAATCGTTCCTTGTCTTCGCTTTATTCAAATTCTGCAGATCTATACGTTCATGGCGATTTCAGTATTGTTTTCTATAACCCATGTTTATGTGATTTGTTTGGATTTTGTTTGTGTTGATGGTCTCAGGCACCGAAGAAGGAGAAGGCTCCTCCACCGTCGTCCAAGCCCGCCAAATCCGGAGGTGGCAAGCAGAAGAAGAAGGTCGTTCTTAAAACCCTAATTTTTTTAACTGTTTTTGAGGTGGGTTGTGGATTTTGGGAATTGGGTTTTTGATGTTTTGTTGTGGAATTTTGCAGAAGTGGAGCAAGGGAAAGCAAAAGGAGAAGGTGAACAACATGGTGTTGTTTGACCAGGTCACCTATGACAGGCTTCTCACTGAGGCTCCCAAGTACAAGCACATCACCACATCTGTGCTCTCCGACCGTCTTCATGTATTTTACCTCTATCACAATCTCTCATTATTTGTTTGTTTTCATGTCATATGTTTTGCTATTTTGTCTTAAATGTGATTGCTTGTTTTGAATTTGTGTTCGGTTTTTGAAGGGTCATTGAATTGAATTGATAATTGATATGATGTGTTGAATTGATAGTTAACCTGCATTGTTGCAATATGAATTACTATGGCTTGTCGTTCCTGTTTTTGAGTTCATTATATTCTTTGTGTATCTGATGGTGGGATGTGGAAATTTATGCTGCATTGTTCAATGCCATGACTATAATCATGTTATGGTGTTTGCTATGTCATTTTCTATTTATCGGAGTCATTATATATATTGATGTCAATCATGTTTTTGAATGTTTTTGTTTACCCAGTGTACCGCTTTTGGGTTAATAGGCAGAATTGTTCTTTAGCTAGATTAGACTGAAATAAGAGTTGATGTCCTTTGTTCCGAAATGAGTATCCAATTTCCTTTTAATGATCAATGATTGTCCAATTTATTTTCAGAAATATCTGAAATGACTTTTTCCCTCGTATCTCCAAATCGTGGCTTGAATCAACTTTTCTTTAGGGGTATTGTTTGTAATTCTTGCATAACCAAGTTACCCGTAAAGGAATTTTGATTCTCATTTTAAGTAAAATGTTTTATAGAATGTGGTTAATTCTCATATTTGGATATAAACATTTTATAATTCCGTTATCCATTCTTCTATGTGTATTGATCTCCGGTACTCTAGCTTCTTTAGCTATTGATCTTCCGCTACTAATCTGATGTGCTACCCAAAATTTCAATTTCATTTACGTAGTGCTTGAATGCATCACGTCTTACTTTGTGTAATGATACTATCTTCTTAAAGCAGTGTGATTTTTTTTGTAACGTTCTTGTAATTGTTGTTTAATCTTGCAGATCAACGGTTCTCTTGCAAGGAAGGCGATCAAGGAATTGATGGCCAAAGGCTTGATCAGGATGGTTTCTGCTCATGCTAGTCAGCAGATATACACTAGGGCAACAAAAGAGTAACTGTTATGAAGATAGAGCTGTTCCATGCAAGCTAGCAGCTAATGGTTTTTGTCTTGTTTTTTAGTTTTTTGCTACTATTTCTGAGAGAATTGGATTCTTTCAATGCTTGTTTATTTTGAATATTTATGTTTTTGTTGGATTTTTTAGCATTACATGTTGACTATTACTATATACCAATGAGTCCTTCAACTTAATAGCTATATTAATGGTTGTGGAAGGATTATTTGCACATAATGTTCAATCGTTAGACTTGATAACTACAATTTTAATAATCAATCTATTCGAGAGATACTCATTTTCAAAATGATGTATTACATTACTTTCAAATACGTTCACTATACATAATTTAAATGAGAAAATGTGCAATGTACATAACTGTGACTTCAAACTACATTGCTAGGCATAAACTTCCTATGCACGAGACTTTATTTATGATTACAATTCGGCACTCGTGTTTTTGTACTCAATATAAATCAACCTGCGCCAAATCTTATCCTGGTACAATCCACACTTACCCGACTGTCAACCCCCCTTTAATCGACTCTAACCCGACACGACTAACTTTTGGGTCGGGTCGGGTCGCGCAATTAATTGTATATTATGCCTAAAACTCAAAAACCAATCCTAAGAGCTTCAAGTCACAGTCCTCTTACAATTTTTTAAAATAAAATTCCTAAATTTTTGTTTTCTTTTCAAATAATTATCTTCTAATTATTTATCATTTTAATTCCTGCAAAATTGAAAGCCGAACCAGACAGTCTCAGGCTGAGAATTCGAAACCATAACCCCAACATCATCAATGAAAGCTCTTTACCAGATCTAAGCCATAACCTCAGAGTCAAAGGTACGTTTACGTCTCGACCATTTTTATTAACCTGAAATTGCCTTTAACTGTTCGTTGAAAATCATCGAAGTCGACCATTTTTGAATAGTTCTGCAACCATGCATTTGATTTTTGATTCAAATTTGTACCAATTTGTGCGTAATTAAGTTTGTTTGTGATTTGATTTGCTTGATAATGACGGTGGGATTGGGCATATGCAATTTATTTTGCTCTGTTTCGTTTCGAGAACCGAATAATTAGAGTATTTGTCGCTGGAGAACAACCCAGAAATTATTTGTCCCCCTTTCCCCCCCAATTTTGAGATAAATATGAAAAAGCCCTAAGAATTATTAGAGTAATGCAAAATCCCTGTTTTTACCATATTCATGTCACAATATATGAATCTGGTTTCTCAGAATTATGGGTTCGTATCAGAAATAGGTTTTTATTATAATGAATGTAACTATATATATTGATAGCTGCTGTGACTGTTCCAACGGTTAAGTATTTGAATTTCGATGTGGCACGGTCTCTTATTTGGGTTTTAATCCCCATGGTGTTGCTAGATAAATGTCTTATTCTCGTTTTTGCCAATATGTCGTCGTTGTAATAAGGTTTGAAGTTTCGGCCTTTTGGATGTCGTTTGTCTGTTTCTTGCATTTCATGTTGTTGTTTCTTGTTGCTTGATTTTGTTAGAGTTTGTTATGCTTTGTCGGATTGCTAGCTGGAGAGTGTAGCTTTAATTGGGTCTGCATTATCTTTTGTGTTCATTCTGATTCATGAAATGAATATTGACCTTTGAGAGATTTGGCTCTGTGAGTTGTGCTGGTGTGTCTGAGACCATTGTTGCTGTTTGATTGAAGCTTTGAGAGACGAGGTCACCAGAAAAGCTCTTTGTATGGTTGGTGTAAGAACGTTCTATTGTAGTTTTGCAGCTTACTGCACAAAGATTTTGTTTGAAAATTTTGCTGCCCGTCGAACCATGATGCGCATCTATATACAATGTCTGTTCATATTACTCTGCATCATTGGTGGACTACCTTTTGGTCTCGGGTAAGTGTTAATGTTTATTGAAAAATATGTGTATATGGCTTTGTAATCTTATCCGAGTCTTATAGATATGTTACCGTTTTGTAGGATTGAGAGCAAATCTTTGAATGTAGGAGAGGAGAGATTGGCAGAAACCCTACCATTGCAAATGGGTTCTCGACGCTACCAACTGCAAGGACTCAAATCAAATACTTGGTACGAAGTGAAGATATCGTATCCAGCTTCTGTATGTATTTTGATGTATTCTAGCTGTTGTCTTTTAAGCATTCTCGATATGAATACTGATCTTATATCAAATAAATAGATTCCCGCTAGCTTTTCTATACAACTGAAAAGAGGTGTCTCGGATTTAGATTCAGAGCTGAACCGGAATAGACGATTGCTCAATACTGAAAAGTTAATTTTCAAGACTGATAGTCTTGACTCGCATAGCAATCAGGTTTAGTTCATTTTTTGTGGAATTTCAAACCTATTTTTCATGTTATTAGACAACTAACAGTTGGGAGGTTTGGGATTTCTCAGGATGGATGGTATGTTTTGGTGAACGTTGAACCTGAGGGGATTGTTGCAATACCACACGTAAAGGAGAGGGAATTTATCGTTTTCAATATAGGTAATTATAATTCATATAGCTACCGAAATATAAATGACTATAATTGCATATTGTTGTGGGCTCGTAAATTTTCATTTGTACACATATATGTAGTCATTGCCTCTATAATTTTAGTTCGTAGATTTTCCACACTCGTTCATTATCTCCACGACTACATCTATATGTTCCTCAAAACTTCACACCTGATGGATTGTATCTTCATGTTAGGTGAATGGCTAAATCCCATTATTAGACTAATACTTTAACCCGACACGATTAGCACAACACAACCTAACATGTTTCGCGTGATAAGACCCAATTAACACGTTTTGCACGGCACACCCCAACATGCTTGGCACGACACGTCACAAAACGATAAAATATCACAAATTTAACCTATTTAACAAGACATGATTACAAAATTAGTGAGCACAAGCACGCTTATTTTCTTTCATATTGCCTTGAAACACCATAACAATTTTTCTTCAATGGCCTATTATCACACTGGTAATTTGTCGTATATCTCTGCTTCCTTTTGTTTTCTTTATCTTCTTCATATTATGGCATTATTCAATTTATACTAAAATGATGATATTCATCTCAGTATATGCTCCATTCCATCTCTTACATGATTTGTTTACACTACAATGGTTTCAACGTTTTATGTTAATTAACTATTCTTATCTTTCACGACAGTTTGTGATGAACTATTGTTAGGCATCCCACACCAAGCCTGGTTGGTTGTTGTCTTGGTGCTGCTATGCTTGATACTGTCATTTATCATTCCCAAGTTCCTTCCGTCTTTTTTGCTGCCGAATAATCAAAGCTCTCACTCTGTTGTTACCAAGAATTCGTGAAATTGACTGAGAAGAAAAACATCTCTTGGTATCTATCCTTTCTAAACCTTTTTAATGTGCATTTGAAATTGCAAGTAGTTTTATTGTTGAGATAGAAAGCATAGTGAGAAAAATCAGTCGATTTGGATTTTGGTCGGTTTAGAAGACCTAAACCGAACCTTATCTGCAAGAGGTGTAGTTTCGTGTGGGTTGGGTTTGTCATAAAAGAGGTGTGGGCCGAGTGCGGAACTGCGGATTGCCCGACCCGATTCGACCTGAAAAAACACGGGTTTCGGGTACTAGCTGGTTTGGACTCAATTTGCCTGCTCTAGGAAGAACATTTTTTCTTAAACCTAACAAGTATGCTCTTAGAGCTGACAATTTGGGCCTATGCCTGTGGGTACCCGAAATCCGATCCGTATTTTAGCGGGTTCTGGTTGCTTAAATAGGCACGATTAGTTTTCTTGGGTTTGATCAGTTTCCCCTGGGAAAATTGATGGTCGGGTTGAGTTTGAGTAAGGCCTATTAAACTCGAGCTAGAGAAACCCAATTCGAATTTGACATGAAACCCAAATTGGCAGCGATTGGTTATACTTTTTCTCTTTGTTGGATTCTTTCAGGGATCGGGGAAGTATGGAAGTGAAATGGTGGAGCCGGTTCATGCACAAGCCACTGCAAAGCAGAACTCAAGAACCAACCAAAGAAAGGGGACTAGGCCAACAAACTCACGATTTTCGTATTCTGCAACTTTTTATCGGCCTTAAATTTTTCCACTGAGTGGCGAGGCACGTTTGTACTAACGAAAAGTAGGTGGGGAAGAAAAGTTGTGTAGGATTTGATAAATTTGAATGAGATATAACTTTTGTTGCATGTTATCCAATTTTCCCTCTATTGTCATTGCATCAAATTCCTTATTCCATATGTTAGGTGTTGCCCATAATATTAAAGTTCACATTTTTTCGCATGTTATTTCGGCGATCCAGATTGAAGGGGAGGGTGACACCAGTGCATTTGGTCTGATAGTTTCAGACATTCGTGATTTGTCTGATTATTTTCTTAGAGTTGAGTTTGTTCATGTCAGTCAGTCTGCGAACCGAGTTGCCCATGCTTTAGCTAAGTCCTCGAATTCTGTGTTAGGCATTTCGACGTGGGTTGGTCTTTCGACCCCGTCTTTCATTGGGAGTTTGTTGGATGCTGATTTTGAGTAGTTCTTAATAAAATGGCTCCTTTCAAAAGAAAAAAAAGTTCACATTTACGAGCAAGTGTAGTTGACCAATATTGATAGGCAATTTGTGGAAGGAACACAAAAATCTTAAAGAGGTTTTGTGTGTAAATTGCTTGGTAGATGCAAGGAAAATCAAATGCAAGTATTCAATCACCATCATGAAAATAAACTATTCCATGTTCCTCTTCCTTTCTTTTTTCTTTTTCCTTTTTCCTCTTTCAAGATATGAAATGCATAATTTCCAAGAAGCAAGAAAGAGAGCACAAACAAGTATAGTCAAGTCTATTATGATATAGAATTTGAATCAATAGTGTGTGGAAGTGAGTGAGAGAGTGACCTACAAATATGAGAGTTAGGCAACAAAACTTTTTCTTCATGGAAAGAATTGTCTCAAAAAATCTACTTGCTACCATATGAGAATGGGACACTTGGGACCCATACAAATAGAATAGTTGATGGACAAAATCAATGATTTTTCTCTCTTTTTTTCCTCACTTTTTTCAAAGTTAAAAGTAGAAGAAAAAATCACTCAATTGGAAGTGTCAATTTTAGATTTCGTGTTCGATTTTCTTGTTTTTAAATTGAAAATATTTGCTTGAAATCGATTTGAAAAAGGTTTAAGTCTGTTTGGTTTAACGTAGTGCATCAGGTCGGGTTATAGTGTTAGATTGAAATGTGTGAACTTGTCCAATCCGGCTTAATTTGACATGCAATTTTTATAGAACAAACTCAACTCATATATCGGTTGAATTGACTTCTGGCAATCCAAGCGGAACGTCTAGGTTTGACACGTCGGACGCTACATATTAATTACAAGGCCTAAAACTAATGTTTGTGTTGTGTATTAAATAGAAATACATCACTTCACAGATTGTGTTGTATATCGGCACAACATAGGTAATATTATCAACAAAAGTATATTCTATTACGTTTTCAAGTAAGTCGAGTTTCACGCCTTCACATATTCGATTATGTAAAAGTTCAATGAATATAAATTCACTTAAATATTACTAATTTTATGAGAGGATCATAATTATACCCTATTTGATTTTGGAACCATCCTTTAATATAAAACAATAAAATTTTGATATTCAATTAATTAAATAATGTCTTTAAACTTTCTCAATTGCCACCACTTGATTTTTTCACTTTCCCCATGGAATTGAGAATGAAGATTGACTGGAATGGCTGCTGACTTGTGTGCTCTTTTCTCATCAGCCATCCAATAACTATAGATGTTTTTTGGAAAATATAATAAATAAATATAAAAACAAGAAAAACTACTTTTTGTTCAACAAAAAATAATTGTTCAAATGGTGGTTAAAATCAGGTATATATTATAAAATACAAAATGAAATCATCATAGTTTAATGGATACAATCCACTAAAAATACAAGTCATTTTCTTTGCTTTCTATAGAAAAGTGAAAATGAATTAGCATGCATGCATTATCCAACTAATGGCTAAGAAATAGGTTCACATTTCAATTTTATTGATTGGAAACAAAATGACAATAAAAGGATTAAATTGAAACAAAATTTGAATGGAACAACTAATTTAACTCAAAATTCAAGGGACAATGGAGAAAGAAATATCTATAGTAGGCTGAGAAATAAGTCACGAGTTTGAAAACAAGCTGAAATTTAGTCGGCGTACTTGAAGTAACCTCACCATCTACCATTTAACTATGAATCTTTGTTATAAATATATTCAACAAGAAAAAGATAAATAAAGGAAGAAGAGAAGATTATAACATGCCTTAATAAATTCGTTAAATTGTCATCTCTACGAACCATTTTATTATTATTATTATTATTTGAAGACAACCATTTATTTATTTTAATTGTATTATTTTACTAATTTATTAAATAAATAGAAAAAGACAAATACAAAACCACATATGTACGTGTAACACACCATATCCTTGGACAATCTAAATTTTTTTTTTCTTTCACATTCATTTACATTTCTTTATTTGTTAAACTATTTTCCATAAACTACAACAAATATTGGTGAATGTTGGCTTAAGTGAATAGGTTTTGATCAATTAAAAATAATTATTGTAGTAAAGAGGAAAATAAAAATTAATCAACCAAATATAATTTTTTTTATGTAACCAAATATAATTTGATAAATTATTACAATAAATATAAGTGTCATTTTAATTTTGTTTTACACATGACCATAAATATTAATTATTTTATCTTATAAATTGTTGTAAAAATTCAAGATTTAAAATTAATCCCTCAAATATCTAAACAAATAATAAAAAAAATCGTTAAATTTCGTTAAAGTAGTGTGAATTATCTTTCATTAACATATATAATAACATTTTATCAAAAAAAAAAAAAACATATATAATAACATATCTTAAGCAAAATATATATACTAAAATTACTATTATGCCCTCCAGTGCTCTGGGTTATGATGCTCCAGATTATAGTTTACCAATCCACGTTTCTCACGTACCAGCCAACCGAAACAAACGTTGGTGAGGGCTAATATTTGGTGTGGTCCAAACACAAGGTTTGGGACCAAAACGTGAAACAAGACAACATTATCAATGATTTTTTTTTTTTTTTTTTTTACTTATGAGCTTCTATTATTGGCTGAAACAAAAATTAAATATTTGTCCTACCAAAATTTCAACCTTAATGAACACAAATATATATACACACACTATAAATTTCACATTCACATTTGTACTGAAAGTCATTTGAAATTCATTGAGACATTGTTAAATATATTTAAAATAAAGATTTACTAAAGTTGCATTCCGATCCTATTTAACACGAAAGTTGGTAAGATTAGATCAGATTTGGAGTGTTCGCGAGTTTGAGTTTAAATCATCGGCTCTTGTGTGAAGGCATTCCAAAGTTGCAGCCTGACGGGTGGTCCAGCACTTTGGAAGCTCTATCTAGAGTTGGCAAATCGAGTTTCGGTTCAGGTTGTTGAACTTGAACCAACCCGAAAGTACTTTTGGATTGGTCGGGTCAGGTTTTTGGGCGAATTTCATCTTTTGGGCACAAAATGTGGAGGTTTACCCAACCCGAAAATTCTTCGAGTGGTTTGAGTTTAAATTGTCAGCTCTATCTCTATCAATCTTCATGAAGTTTTCTGAAGGGGGTCAAAGTTGCAGCTCTAGGATATATCAAGATTGCAATCCAATGATTCTGAAGTTAATTTAGAATCGGGTTATTCTTGTGGTAGCTCAAATTGAGAGAAGTAGTGCATTAGATGTTCCATCAAGCATGATCGAGTGCTTTAGATGACCCACGACTGTGACTTGAGAACAAATCCTTCAGAGAGATTATCTTTAGCAGACATGGGTTGCCTATGGAGTGAAGGTACTTCAAAGAATCTCCATCAAAACTTGATGTAGGGACACATAGATGCTTGAGATGTTCTTGCTCTCCCTTGGTGCGGTGCCTTCGTGGTGAATCTCCTATAGTGCGTCCCAAAAGTTGCGGACCCAACAATTTTAGTATGTAGAGTTACCATAAATTTGAGATTTCCCTCGCTTCCTACAAAATATGGGGTCATGTGACTCCTATTTGGCTTGAGCAGGGTCAGCCACCGCATCCCAATGCTCTCAAGAGTCGTGTTTTTTATATGTATTCCACGTAGTATAGGTTAGAGTAAAACAATAATTTAATTCATGTTATCAAAACTACATAGTTTTGAGTAATATTACCAAATTTAATCTATTTTCGGAAACATTAATACTAATCCTTAGTTTACTTGTATAAGAAAGTGTGAACATTGTTAACTAATTATTATGTCACATCCACTAAAAACACAATAATAATATTATTTTATCCAAAAATAAAATAAAATAAATGTTGGTCCAATTCACGCTGGTTTGAGTTCCTAGCAACTACCAAATAGACTTTAGAAAGTAGCTAGAAATTTAAGAGAGGTCCTTTTAATTCTTGTCTTGATCTTGACCTACATTGAATCTTCAATTTTCTAATACAATTTGAAATATTTTTTATAGCCAAAATATAGTATATTTTTCTAGCTATCACTATTATGAAACCTTATTTTCCTCGTCTTTCTTTGCGTACATTAAAATATATATGTGTATTATTTAATTTAAATATAAATTATGTTTTTAGTGATAAAATATGAATTTGTTTCTACGTGTGTTGCTCTAAACGTTTGCTCAATGTAATCGTCTAAGTTCAACTTATTTATAAAAATGTCACTATATTTATTTTGAGGAGGATCCACACATGTATTTTATTTACATGTATTTTTCTATGTATTTGGTATAACTAATAAAAATGTTTAGAGTAAAAAATGGATATATTTCAATAT
>JAYMTF010000119.1:0-51841 GCA_036897485.1 Pelargonium nanum
GATGACAACCTTTGCTTTGGTTTTGTTGCCAAGTAAAAGAAATGAACACACATCGTTCTATAATTATCCGAGCATGTTAGTCTAAGCTTAAGTGTGCGTGTTAGGTGTGTTGTGTGTGTAACAACACAACTAATTAATTATCCGAGCATGCTCAACACAAACAGAGCACAGTTACAAGAAGTGCAAACCCAAACACGATAATTTCATGTCATGTTCATGTGTCGCACTACAACGCAAATTATCAGCTCTATCATATATGAGTAAGCAATCATGTTATGATGTTTGGATATAAAGAAACAAAACAGCCTTAATTGTTCAAGGACAAACATATATATAATGGTTCGCTGTTACAGGTCTTGGCCTTTCTCAGTTGAATATTGAGGAAAGAACAATGATCCTCACATGTCAGTCCAGTTTCTTGCAACTGAAGCAACAGATTGTAGAGTTTGATTTTGAAGATCATTTCATGTTCTGAAATAGCTCTGGAAGATGGGCATTGGTGAGCTTGGTCCTCTTGCTGATCTCTTGCTTCTTCTTCTTGGTTTTGGGCTTTGTGGAAATGCCTTGAACTTGTGCAGCTGCTCTTCTCTTTGCAGTGTTAGTAGCTGGCTTCATGCCATTTTTGGACAGCTCTTTCTCAACATCAAGCATATCAAGTGGCAATTCTATCCCCCGAAACAGCTGCTTCAGATCATCATCCACCTTAATGGGCACTTTCGGGTCATTCGGGTAAGCAATATCCTCCTGTGAATCAAAATTCGATAGCAGCCAAATCTGACCTGCAGCTTTCAAAGCCTGAAAAACCAGTTGTTTTTCATATTTCAACGTCATAATGCAGAATATACACTTTGTAACTCATTATGTCATCCACAGCACTGAAAAACCAGTAGTTTTTACCATATTGTATTAGAGTTTATTTACCTGTAAGTCCTCTGTCACTGTTGGATATGCATCTTTCAGATCAATGACAGCAATTCCCTCTGGAAACTTTCTTACCAAGACCAGCAACTCAGTCCTGTCCCTGACTTCATGCTTGGACTGAAAACAAAGCGAAGGCCAAATTGTGTACATCATTGCTGAGATAAAAACAAGATTGGAGTTCACCAAATTGTGCTACAGATTAAGGCTGTTACCTTGTAAGAAAACCGCCTTCCATCATAGTGAACTTTTGGGTTATTCCGCAGACTATCAAAGACAGCCTTATTAGCATTCACATCTACATAGCATGCCTCGTTTATTTGCTCCGGCGTCAGGGCTTGCCTTGTCTACAAAAGGCATCAAAATAGCAAGTCATGGGAGAAACAAGAATCTTTATGGATGACCCTAGAGATTTGCCCGACTGCGAAGATAACAAAACTAAACGTGATTCTTTTGAGAACACAAAACTAACAATTTTGTCAACATACATGTCTGCATTAACTCATGGAAACTTTTGTGTTGTTTCCCTCAATTTTCTCTGCTCCTAGAAAGAAATTACCTTGCCTGAATTATGCAGACGAAACAAAGAGATGATATAACGTGTTTGTCTGTGTTTGATATGTTAGCACGATAATGTGTCGTGTTTGTCTTGTTCAATACAACACATATTTAACCTTCAACACAACACACCAACACAAACTGACATCTCTAATTACTGGCAATGACAAGATTTCCACGATCAGCCACAGAACAAGATTATCTCAAAGATCATAAAAAGCAAAGCAGCAGAATACAAAAATCATCCAAAAACACGAACTATAACAAGCATAAGTACCAAAGATCGTGTCATAAACACTACAGAACATATATAAATTTGGAACAAAAACTAAGGGATAAATGTCATGAGCACCTTAAGTAGCTCTTCGACAACACGCTTGATCTGAGATCCTACGGGGGCTTTTCGAATGTTGTTGATGTGTTGAAGCCTCTCAGTGTCATTGGAGAATTTGACCGGAGGAGACGCTTTTGCATTAGTAGCAAGTGGTGGAGTAAACTTTGGAACTGTGGCAGCCCTAGAAGACCCAGCTTTGGCTGCAATTTTGGTTAGGGTTGTTTGGCACTTCTCTTGCTGCTGCTTGAACCTATCCAATTTCTCTTGCAGTGCCATCTAAACAGTAAGGATTTGCTAAACCCACCAATATTCTAAATCAACAGTTCAATGTAGCAACAATTGTACGTAAACAAAAGCAAAATATGTAACTACATTTTAGCATTTCAGTTACATTCCATTCAATGTCAGTTCATATGGTTTTCATAAAATTACTGATAAATAGCTAAAAAAAAATTAGGGTTTCTCATATCTGCTTGTGATTTTCCATGATGAAAAGGAAATTATCAAACTTTTCATACAGAAATGATCAGAACTCACCGTCCAAACAAAAATTATATGCTCATGTAAAGCAAATAAAAATAATATATTCAAGGTCAATTAATTGTAGAGAGAAGGAAAGAGAGAACCTTGGAAGGGTTTTAGGGCTCCTCTATTCTTGATTGATCTCTTCTGCTTCAAGAACAAAATTATGTGAATGCTAACGAAATTCTGAAGAGACCTCTAATAGTTTTGGTCTTCACCCGCAAAATTAACTTACAAATAAATTCATTTAATATCATTAAAATTTTCAATTAAAAAGTTATAGCAATCCCCTTTCTAAAAATAGGGTTCTCAGTTCTCACCCTCATTTTTAGTTTGGATGTAAACAAAAATAGCCCATAAATTTTTTAATTTAATTTTCCTCAAATCTCATAAAATGATTATATTTATAAAAAAATATAAATATAGTATGAATATATGCACAATGATTGAATACTTTAATGGCTATTTTATTAATAAATTTAAGGGTAATGTTTCATCAAATAAGGCTGGGCAGTGAATAATCATAGGAGGAGCATAGTAGTATTCAATTTTATCTTACATTGTACTTTTGGCTCTACAAATATGAGAAAAGACATCTGTCTACCTCAAATATATAGGTGTTTGTGTTTCATAGGTTGTTGTCTCTTCCCTTGTTGTGCAAGAAAGATGCATTTTGCTTCAATAATTAGGGTTGTGAAAGCAATGGGTTGGATTCAGGACAAACATTTTCATGTGCTACCTGTGAAGCACTTATTGATTGCTGGACTCACCATTTACAAGTCAATTTCTTTCAGCAGTCTCAGGTTAAAATTCAACTTAAGTACCTCCTCTTGATGCTTCTTATTGCTTATAATTATCTTCAACTTGTGTCATGGAAAATGGTGATATATAGGGTTGGATTTGGACATTCATGGGTAGTCTGAAGTTAAGGAGTTACATGCTCTCTGCATAGTACTGGCCCCAATAAAAATATCAAATTTTGGTATTCTTGTTTCCTTCCCAAGTGTTGATGATTTGCCTCTGAGGCCATTTTGCATGGTGAACTGAACCATACATCTTGGGAGAAGTTAGCCTCAAATATTGTGAATTCTGTGATATGGGTTTTCATTTATATAGAATTTGGCATAAGATCAAGAAAAATATTGACTGGTTTACATAGATTTGGTTCTGTTTTTTCTTATAGAACTGGTGTCAGTCAGGACTTTCTGAGAGTCTGTATAGAAGAAACCTATGAAGATATTAGTATCTTCTATGAAAGTTTTGGTGCTGAAAGATAAAACTTCCTAGGTCCTAGTGAGCTGAAAGATTCATTTATTAGAAATGTTTAGTAGTCTTGGGATGTTTGAGGGGTGCATGAAAGTATCCATTCAAATGCTGCATCTCCCACTAGTTTTTGCAGGAAATGAAAATAAGAGTAGGGTCCATGTTAGAACAAGATCAAATCCCTCAGCATCTGCACAACACACTTCACTTCTTCCACAAACTGATAAGAGTCAAAAGCTACTCGAATCTAAGAACATTTCCAGTTCCCTGCTGAGCCAAACAAATACTGTTGGTATCATGGGAGGAGTATCAGTCTTCACTACTCTAATTTTCTTGGAAAAGCTTGTATGGTGGAGCTCGAGAGATGGTGAAGATCTCATCCCTTTTGTCGTCTGCAGCGATCCAAATTTATATAGAGACCTTCTGTTGCAAGGTTCATTCCATTGCTTCAACAAGAGAAATGTTGAACTCCTAGTCAATCATGTCCCAATAGTTGAAAATTTGCGCCGGAAAAGGGCTTTTCTGGAGCACTCTGGCGCTGGTTGCATAGTTATGCCGTGTCATGTATCTCATGCGTGGCACGATGAGATATCTGAGGGCTGTTCTCTGCCCTTCTTTCATGTCGGTGAATGTGTTGCCAGAGAGCTCAAGAAAGCAAATATGAAGCCACTTGAAGCTGGGAGTAACGTGCGGATTGGAGTGCTTACTTTTGACACAGCTTTAATGGCCAGCTTTTACAAGGAGAAACTGCAGAGTCAGGTACTCTATTTGTGATCTAATAATCCTTGATCTTACAATTCATGGTTCAATTGTGTAAAGAAACTTGTGTGTGTGTGTGTGTTTGTGTGTTCATGAATCTGGGGAAGAATAATTGTTGCAACTTACAGATTGTGAGGTTGCAGCAACTTCGTCTGAAGTCTTCATCAAAATACTTGTGATAAAAACCGGCAAATTAGTTTGTTCACAAGACTCTGATCAAGCCTTTCATTTGTTTTGTTTTGCAAATTGGGAAGCTGATTAATGTGATGAACTCTTCATAAAATATTTAGGGTTTTGAAGTTGTGTTGCCAGACAAAGCAACCATGGAGCACATTGTGATTCCTGCGATGGAGGCGATGAAGAATAAGGACATGGAAGGGGCAAGGAATCTACTAAGAATTGCAATTCAGGTTCTTTTGGTGAGGGCTGTGAACAAAGTCTTGCTTGCTTCTGATGAAATGCAGGGTCTTTTGCCTTGCAATGATCCTCTTCTTAACAAGTGTATTGATCCCATGGATGCTTTGGCTAGATCAACTATTAAGTGGGCTAAATCTACATCAGAAAATTAGGACTGAACCGGCTCACCAAAGATTGCTGGTATGTGATGAGGGATTTGTATAGTCCTTGTTGTGAACTATTGAACTGTTCTTTTAATAAAGGAATGTAATTAGTATAAACCTACCTACATGTTGTATATGTTTAGGCTTGGCTCAAAAGTTATAAGAATGGTATTGCACTTCTGTCACTACTGAAACTTAAAAAAGTAAGAGAAAATGGGCAAATTTTGTATATGAGATTTGCTCAAATAATGGCCAATCATGTTTAATAACACTTTGATATTATTGTAGGCACTTACAAAATACAAATATCAAATCTGACAAGAAATCAATTCTAAAGTACCAAACTGCTCATAACCATATTGGACACAGGAGATAATATTAATGCCTTGTATCTACTTTTCTGAGGTAATTCTGATAGTACAACATGTGTAAAATGGAAATAATGCAATACTACAAATTCGATAAAGAACTACTTGGTTGCTTCATGTCACCGTTGAGAGTATCTTGGTGAACCCAGGAAGATATGAGGTGATGAGCAATGGCGAAGGGACCGGGGACAAACATGGGAGCAAGTTCTCCACTTTCCACGTTGAAATCTGCAGACATACTCTGTCCTTTCTCAACTCCCTTGCACATCTGCTCCACTTTGGCAGCTGCTGTTTTTTGAGCCTTGGAATACTCTGCAAATGTCAATGCTTTCTTGATATCTTCTCTACTGTGCCATTCAGCATCTGGATGCATGGTGAAACAACATAGACAACTTCATCAAAGATAGCACCATAAAATATAGAAAAATGCACAACGATGCTAATACTACAAAACTAAAATGTGCCTCAAGAAGCAGTGGCAACTGGCAAGCAAAGAATACGCAGTCAAGTAGAGACAAAGTAGAACAAATAATGGTTAGATGTTTAGACTATAGACTATAGAGTACCTTCCAGCTCTTCCTTATCCACATTTATTTCAAATGATTTTGCATATGCATAGAACCCAACCATTAACTGGCATGGCATGCTGCTTGGTCCAACTGGAAACAAATAAATCACGATGATGATAAATAAACAGGAGAGAATAGCATAACAAGCAGCCTACAAGTTTGTATATATTTGAGAGTTTACAGAGTACATAGCATGGAATAGTAAGGTTCATTCAATCAACTTGCACATAACAACAGAGACAAGAAAAATAATTCTGGAAAAAGTAAGTATATTGTAGATAAGCTCATACTACAGCACATACAAGTTTCTGTATTAGGTACCTAAGGTGTTTGAACTTGCAAAATTTATCAGCAATGGAGAATAAAAAACTATAATTTTAACATGATAACATATTAAATCAGGAAGCATCAGCAAATATCATTCCTCCCTAGATACAGTACCAATTAAAACACAGGTGAGTGGATAGAAGAAACACCTGGCCTGAAATAGTTACAAATTTAGACCGCCATTGCAATTCGAAATTACAAACCTTTCAGTTCTGAACATGCATACACAAATGTATAGCCACACAAAACACACATGTGCTATCATTCAGGAATTTGTGACTACAACAAGAAGTAAAGAGTCTAAAGTCACCATTGCATAAGAAGAAAAATGTTGCAGAAGATATACCAGGCCATGGCTGAGAACTATGATAAACAACTTCCCCCACTTCGATACCTGTCTCCTCCCATGTTTCTCTTCTCACTGCCTCTTCTAAGCTTTCTCCTGGCTAATAAAGAAAGGAATTGAACTAATGAAATAAGAAATTTAGATAGTGAATAAAGAAAAGTAGAGAATGACGGGACTAAGGACATTTACCAAGGTAAAAGAATAAACCTTAGTGACTATCTTTCAAATGATAATGATACTAAGTTAATCCACGTATAGAGTATAGTACATAATTCTAGATACTGAGTAAACGACTCAGTTCAGCAAGGATTGGATCATGAAGAGCAATCAACCTCTGAAGTTACATATAAAAGGATCAAACCTGCTAGTGTATGAACCTATAAGGATGAGAATGAATTCTTCACTACAGAAGAAATGCCCCCACAAACAAGAGCTGGAGTAGGTCAGAACACGTACCTCAATAAAACCAGCTAAGCAACTCCACATTCGGGGCACAAACCTTGACTGTCTGCTCAAAAGTGCCCGGTCATTTTCTTTATCAATAACTAGCATAATGACAACCTGTTGTAAGGGCACAAGAATAAGAAGAGAAACTAATGGAACATTCATTGAGAAACAAGAACATAAGAGATTAAAGAACTGCTTGAAACATAGAAATGGCAAGTAATACTGTACAGGATCAACACGAGGGTAAACTCTATTTCTGCACAACTCATTTGAGCACTGCTTCCTTCTCCCGGCTTCCTTTGGGATAGTTTTCTCTCCACATTGTCCACAAAAACGTGATACTTTATGCCATTCTAGCAATGCCCTAGCCTGCCAACCACCAAACCAGAGAGTACACATGCAACTCTGAGCATAAGATACACAAAAAAACAAAGATCTTTGTCATATGCATAGCCTATTCATGGCCAATCATAGGGTATAAGGTAAAAACTAAAAAGAAGCATATTGCATCTCTAACATATCCAAAAATAAAAAGACTCTTAGGTATAACCCACAAGGCATATCATTTCAATTCAAAAGAAATTTCACTCAAATTTCTTTCCAATCAAATAAAAGAAAAAAGTTGCAAGAACAATAGGAGCTTAATCAACTAAAGACACCAATGCACTAAGTTTGTAAACATGATTGAAAAATGGAAAGCATAGCACCACTTACATGACCAGCAACAGCCAGCTCCCCCATAGCCAGCTCGTTGGACCAATCCGTAGCAACCATCAGCGTTCTCAGCTCCACAAAACACAATCTCCTGTTACCCAATTCAGTAACCAACCCACTCTCATCAGACACATCAATCGCCCAATACACCACACCCTCCTCCGACAGCGAACCCAAATAAACCAAGGAGTCAGCGCTCAACTGAATCCCATAATTGGCCAAAAACTCCTTGCAATCAGCCAAACCAATCCAACCCAGATGCCAATTCGGCGCCAAATCGCCACCGACAGAAGAAGCCGCCAAGGGCCTGCCTTTCCTGAAGGGCAGGACCTTGAAATCCGGAGAAGATGGCTGGTGGGTATTCCCTAAAAGGCGGGCCTTGAGGGTCTCGAGGGCAGAGGAAGGCGAAAATGGAGCGGTGGGCTTTGGAGTTGTAGATCGCATTGGATTGCCGGCAAAGGCATGAGCTTGCAGATTGATGGACATGGAGGACAGGTAAGAGAGGGTTCTAGTGAAGGTCCTCGGAGCTGAGAGTCCGGTCGAGAGTGAAAGGAACAGAGCGGTGGTGGACGGAGAAGAATACAAGAGTGAGAGCTTTTTCACAATCATCTTCTTCCATTGACTGCTTCTTGTTTTGTTCTACACAAAATGAATTGAAAATTACTTTCCTGGAGTTAGGTGGTGTGGGTGGCTTGGCGCGCTGACAACTGTCCGGATTTACTACTTGTGAAACGCACGTGCTTATTTTATGAACTATAATCACTAGAGCAAAACATGTCAAGTCGAGTTTGTGTATATATTGCGTTCATCTTTATTATTTGAGTACGAGTGTTAAACAAACACAACTTTCGAAGTCATTACCTTTTCATAAATTAGGTGAGTATAATGATAATTTACAAGTGGCAAGTAATTTTCTACTCTTTTAGTATGAGTCTGAGCTCTCACGCTTCTAATATGAGCTTTGTTCTTATCTTTCATGTCTCTAATATGAATTTACTAACGTTGGCTGTTGTTCTCGACCCATTTTGAAAAACCTGTTAGAGTCTGTTTCGCAAAGAGTATAGACAAATGGACGAAAAAACAATTTTGAAGAGCTCGTAGGTGTTCCTATGCTAGTCATATGCTGGAAAACAAAAGTTTTGCAGCATTCTTGTATGTCATATCTTTCCAACGGTGGGTCTCGCTTAATATTATGGTGTGTTTAGAGCATGTGGTTACCGCTTCCGCAAAACTACGCGTTTTACAATCTAACGGCTTGTTTTTGAGCTATATATTAAGAAAGACACGCATTTGAGTCTCATTTTTGAACATGTATACAGTAAACAAACAACTATATATGCCAAAAAAATAAATAAAATAAAACAACAACATCAACTGTATATTTCACCAAAAAGGGACATGTATACCTCCAATATAATGGAAATCACATATGTCATATGTGTCATGTGTGTAAGCGTCTACGTAATTCGTAGCCTATGTCTCATTGATCAATAAGAGACGTATAAAATTTAACTAATTACAACCAAGATGCAAGGTGGTTTCTTAAAAGTTTCCACCGATTCTTGGAAAGTCGCCCCCGAGACGATACAAGAGAAGACGCAGCCGACGTGGAGGCACTCGAAGACCCGTCCGTCTCAAAAAACAGGTCCGACAAGTAATTCGCCACGTCCTCAGGGGCAAACCTGACATTTAATCCCACATTTCTCTCTCTCCCTGCCTCGTAAAACTCCCGGTAAACCGGCACCAGTTTCCGCGCTATTGACACCTTAATTTCGTCTCGGAGTTTCCGGTCCGATACGACGCACGAACTCTGCTTCCGAAACGCTTGCTCGAAGGTCGAGTTAAATTTCTTGAACCGTTCCTTTGCCTCCTCCGGCGAAATTTCCGCTGTTGGATTCACCGGAAGCGATGAGAACACAGGGCCCCAACCGAGCCGCTCGTAATTCGCTACGAATCGTCTCAGCTTCGCTTCGTGATTCGCGATCCATTTGTCGCCGATAATATATTGTAGATTTGACGTACGGACTCGTTTAAGGATGTGCTGGAGATTGTTAGCGAGGAACAGATACGAAAACGAGGCGTCTCTGTAGCGAACCGCTTTTCCGTCTAGTTTGCACAGAAGAACCAGAATGAGCCAAGATATACGCATGGATACCGCCGGGGCAAGGATGTCGTCGGAGTCAGAACTGCCGAAATACATCTCAGGTAGCGACGACTTATCTGGTGGCGGAGAGTCGAAGAAAATATCGTTGATTGCGTTTTTGTAGTCGGCGAGGACGGAGAGGTAGTCCATCACGTCGCGCGTGAGGCCGTGAACTCCGCCGCCTGGTAGCAGAGATTTGGACGAGTCCTTGTGAATAGTGGACTCGAAATTCACGAGCATTGTGCGCACCGAGTCGCCGAGTCGTAGAAGCGAAGTCATTGCTTGTGAGCGGATCGCGGAGGGCGAAATGTGTGAGAACATCGACTCGATCCCCGGCCAGTTCTCGGCGATTGCCGAGTACATGTCCAGTACTCGGAAAATTTTGTCAGGCGATTTTTTGCACCTAGCGACGAGTTCGGGGAATCCGAACAGAATCTCCGCTCCTTCTCTGGTAATCTCGGCGAAGCAGGACTCTCTGATGGAAATGGAAGAAGCGAAGACATGATCGCAGAGAAATCGCTCGCCAGTGAAAAGCGTTTTCAGGGCGATTTTCACAGCCTCCAACCAGCTTTTGATTTTCAGCTCAGTAACTTCCCAATCCAATTTTCCAATCTGCGAGGCTGAGAATCTCTCGACTCCGAGCCGGTAGATTCCTTCGTCCACGATCGATTTTCTGATTAATTTGTACACATGAACACACTCCTTGGCGTAGCCAGACGAGATCATGCACTCCGCGATGGAATTCAAATCCGCCATCGCAATCGATGAGACCAGCTCCACTTCCGATATGGAATCACCAGCCGCGCGAACACCGCCGTCGTCTTCGGAGACGGCGTCTTCGATGTCGGAGGTGCTGGTGCTGGTGCAGCTGGACCGTGTAGAGGCGCGTGAAGACACGGACTCGGGGTCGAGGTGAGCGCGGTTGGTAGAGAGAATCTGGTAGAACTCCTTCAGTAGTCGCTTCATGGCGATCTGCATCAAATCGTGCGCGTGTACGAGCTTGGGCGAAGCAGAATCTTCGGCGATGAGAAAATGCATGGCCTTCTGGAGGTCGCCGACGGTACGGATGAAGTGAGCGGCCTCGCGGCGGCTCTCGTGGAAGAGAGAGGTGACTCTGGCGTAGGCTGAGCCGTCGGGGTTCCACTTCATGATCGTGACGGAGGCGGCGTCAATGATCTGGTCGACGGTTGCTTCAACGGAGCCGAACCGGTGAGTGGAAGGAGAGGAGTCCGGAGCAATTGAAAACGACGACGTCTTCGGGTGGAAGCAGATGCTCCTCATTCCTTTCCGCGGCATTTTCGTTAACAGAGAGGAATTAAGCTTCTGGTATTATGTATTGGAACTGTGTGGTGTGTGAGTTGAGAGACTGTTTGAGATGGTTGCTTCGAGAAGTGGATGTGTCGGGGTATATATAGACGACGATGGAGGGAGGAGTACGTCGTCGTATGAGAGGAAAAAAGCACGCGTACAAGTGTTTCTGAACTCTGAAGTTGACAAACACTTCAGTTTTGATTAGTCAATCAATCCTATATTTATAACCACTTGGACAAATATTTGGCTGTTGATTCCGCATTTTTTTACTTATAATAAAAGGTTTTTATGACTTTGTGTTGTATGATTGTATCATAGTATCATGTGTGGGTGTGGCTAGGCTTGGTGTTGCTAAAATATCCTATGCAATTTCATTTCTTAGCTATTCATTTTGGTTTAGTAGTATGGTTCGAATTTTTTATCCCTCGTACTCCCTCCGTCCCAGAATTAGTGTCATGTTTGTCTAAATTTTTTGTCCCAAAATGAGTGTCTTGTTTCTATTTTTAGGTTATTATATTATTGTTTTTCCCATATTACTCTTATCACTTATGTACTGCACATGGGCAGCACATGGGTGCACGTGAGTGTAGGTGGAAAAGTGAGGGTAATATTAGAAACACATTTAATTATCTAGTAATCCTTAATTTTTGCAAAAAAAATGGAAACAAGACACTCATTTTGGGACGGAGGGAGTACTAGCCTAGGCTTGGTGTTGCTAAAATATCCTATGTGTATATTACTCTCTACTCTGAAAACCCTAACTATTTTTCCCGTTCTCCTTAGTTCTTCAACAAAATTCTTCCGTTAAACCATCATCGATCTTCCTTTGATCGACAATGGTTCAATTCTTTTTTCTCACATTATTACGTTTTGAATAAACACATATTTAATAGATTTGACATGATTAATTTTATTCGTCCAGTGGTTTCATCACTACTAACTCATTGTTATGGGTAGATTAATTTTTCTCATGTTATTCTGTATCAAAATTATATTTTAGTAGTTTTCTTATTTTAATAGTTTGTTTATATTGCGATTTGTCTTTCTTTATTGAAAGTTATAGTTTGTCTTCCTTTGTTGAAAGTTGGTTTTGTTATGAGTCGGTAGATATTATTTGGTATTGCTGAGAGACATTGTTATCGGTAAGGACACAAGGATAGCAATCGGTTATCGTTGAAATTGATGTTATGGATGTCCTTAGAGCCTGAGAAAAGAAAGCCTAGGTTGGTATTTGGTGATAGTTACGATTCAACTCAATTCTTCTTTATAATAGAATTCATGATTGTGAAGCGGTCCGCGAACGAGGTGGCCAAGTGATTACTAGGTCCGTTGTTTCAATATTTGACGTGCATATTAGACGCGTAGTGTTGGTACTCGAATTGTTACCAAATAATAATTATTGAATAAAGTACAGTTGATTTGTTTTAAAGAAAAAAATGTCTAGAGCATTTTTAATTCATGTTTCGTTGTATACTTTTAATTGAAATATTTGGAAGGGCATGATTAGGATTAAAACTAAATTCTCTTTCTTCAAATAAAAATATTTAAAAATAATCTAATATTTCAATTATTAACCATAGCATTGTTAGCAAATGTTTATAGTTTTCTTTCTTGTTTCTTTTTCTTTTTTTAAATTTCAATCACTACGGTCTCTCAAATTTAAATCATCTTTCATCACTAAATTTCAGTACAATGAATTGAGTCATAAAAAAGACCAGGTCTTTTGATTTGGGAATTTATATCTCTGCCAATTATATATATATATATGTGTGTGTGTGAATTTAAAGATCATGATCTCATAAACTATAGTGATGGGCTGATGGCTCTTACATAAAATAATATGTATGATATTTAATGAAGGGAATAAATTAAAAAGGTGATTGTTAAAATTCATATAGCGTGAGGTTTAAGTATATACTATTCACAGAAGAATTTGTTTGTATTTGAATTCACATATGAATTCCACCAGTAAATACAAAAATTTGTGCTACTTATATAATGACTTTTTTTCTTCTGTAAATTCAAACCACATACATTTCCTCTAAATTACATATTATTTAACAATAATTATGCATCATAGTCTAATTCCAGTCTCTGCCCTTAATGTTGAAGACAAATAGAAAGCAATGATCTCTATTTTAATGCAAGTCCAAATCAGATGACAAATGCAACTACGTAAGCTATCATATACACTATATATATAACAATTTATCAAAATCCATATATCGAAACACAAACATGCGCATCATTTTCTTTTGCTTAAATTTGCTTATTACCACATACATGCACATCATTTTTTTTTCCTTTCTTTGAACTTGAAAAATCTTAAACTAAGGTCCTATGCGACGGCTCTATACATATATATTTTTCTTCTTGCAATTATATACTAAGGCGTGATTAATACATGCGCCAATCTTAATCTAAATTGTAATATTCGTATTTGAAATAACTTGTATACAAGAAACAGTACATAAAACAAACGTTTTCTTAATTTTATAAAAATGGTGGCTGAGGAACTAAGAAACAAATTAAATGGTCAACGAAACACACGACAGCTTTGTATGGACATGCCACCATGGATGGAACTTGTTAAAGTGGACACAAATGGTAGTTTGATAGGTAGGTGAGCAACCGTTAGCTTTATCAAAGCTTGACTTGAAAACAAGAGGCAATCCAAACCTTAAACATTGAAATAGAAGATCAATTATTACACTGTCTCTCTGAGAATAGTTAGTTAGCAATGATATCAGTACCACAAATCCAACCAAAACTTGCAAATTTGATCACAAATACAAGCAAAATCTGAGCCCGAATCAGATTATACGAACAACGAAATTAGAATCAGTTATCGTGAATCTAAAATTCATTTCTTTTTCTAAAAACTGGAAATCAATGAGCAAATGACAGATGATTTACCTATTGAGATTGAAATCTGAGCTCGAAATTTTGGTTGCTCTGTGTGTTCGTCTTGTGACTGAGTGAGTACCGTTACTTGTTTGGTCTGCTTGCACACTGAATCTGGGCCGTTGAAAGGATTGGAAGATACAGTTTAGTATTTGATCGGCCCAATCCATAAATTAAGGCCACCAATATGGACCCAGGACAGACTTGAAGGCCATTTAAGTAATGGATTCGAATGGGCCCTCTACCCACAAATTAAATGAGGCGGATAAGACTAAAGTTGGCAATCTGGATTAAAATTTGAGAGCATCCGAAATTCAATAAGACTTAAAAGCGATTTGACCCAATCCGACCAACATAAGGTAGGGTCGGATGTATCCTGCAAACTACGGATCAGATTGGATTGAGCAAATCCTCACATGTTACACTAAAATGAGATTGACTATAAGCTACTTAACGATACTAATCATTCAGGTTAAAAAGATTAGCCCAATTCGAAGTGAGTTAAGGTTCGAACTGAATTTTATGCAACTCAATCCCGTATAAATGTATATTGAGCTTCGGGCGTTCACGGGTTCAGGGCCAAATTGTTGTTAGTAACCTTTTACCTAAAATTAAAATAGAGAGGGCTAAAGAGAACTTTAGAGGGGGTATTAATGTAAAAGACAAACAATTCAAAACCAAAAAACGCGGCCTTTACTCATATTAGATCAGAAACAGAGTCTCTTTTCTCTGTCTTAAATCAGAGCACAGACGGTACGGTACGAAACCCTAATTTCTCTTCTTTTCAAGCATTTCTTCAAAAACCTTTAATGCTCTGTTCCCTATTTTTCTCCAACTTCAGGCAAAGACCAACACATCACTCGCTCGCAAGAATGGAACATTCTTTTCTTCTTTCTTAGATTTCGATTTCGATATTGCATTTTCCTTTTTGTCTCGTTGTTGTTTAAAAAATGCTCTTGGAACAGTTGCTGCTCGGAATTTTAAGGTTTTTACTGAAACGGAAAAGCTTCAAGTTGAGGCTGAAACCAAGTAAGACATTTTTTTTTCTTTCTCGGAAACCAAAGAGCGATGTTGTGAAATTAATTTCTTAGTGTTAAAGCCATTTACTCTCTCTCCCAAACACCTATTTACTACACTCAACCACCCTATGCACCCCCTATATCCTCTTATTTACCTCTTCAACACCACACAAAGCCATCTCCTCCTCCCTTTACCTCAGCCGAGCTCCTCCTCCTCCATCTCTCTATTCTATATATATGTAGTGTAGATCAATTGTGTAGTGATGTAGTGTTCTTGATATTGTAATCTCCATTAGTTCCATAATACAAGTTTATATTTCAATCACTACACCAACACTTCAACACTTAGCATTGTTTGAAAAATTGTTTTCTTTGTGCGTGTAAGGAAACCTGTTGTTGGATTCAGAAGAAATTCTACTCTCACCAGCACAAATGCTTCAAAGGTAGTTTTCTTTTAATTTGCTTTTTTTTTTCTTTGCCTTTCAATTTTTTATTTTATTTTATTTAGCAATGTATGAATTCAATGTTAGCATTTGACTTTTGTTCTTTGGTTTGAAAGGGGGCTTTGAAAAGTATGGAGAATTTCAAAGGCAAGTCTGTCAGCTCTGGTAAGGCTTAGTTGGGTCTGAATTGAGACTCAATTAACTCCTTTTCTTTTTCAAATTCATTTTAAGGTTTTTCCTATTTTTTGTAAGGTTCTAAATACATGTGAGTGTGTAGTCAGTTTGTTAGGAGGGTTATTCTTTTACATGCATATTAATTTTGGTATAGAAAAGAATTTATTTTAAAAGTATTTTGTCTATGCAAAGGGAAAGATTGAGAGTAGCACTTCGCTGAGGTATGCACTCGTAACTGTTATGGTCATTGTCATCTGAAATATTGTATGAAGTGTATAGATAGACTAGAGGACACTGCTATTGGAGGAGTCTAATACTGGAGGAGATTGAAAGAGACTACTACTAGAGGAGACTACTCCTATTGGAGGAGGCAACTAGTACCGGAGGAGTCAGCTACTAATAGAAGAGTCACCTCCTACCGGATGTGTCCTCTCCTACCACATGCAATCCTACCGGGGACACCCCTCCTCACTCCTACCTAACGTGCAAGACCCCTCCACCCGTGTTCGTGCACATCCATCCGTGTCCGTGCGCGTTCATCCACATTCGACGACACATGTCCGCTTCCGTACACGTCCGACCGCTTGCGTATGTGTCCGTCTGCACACCGCGCAAACTCACCTTTCCACCAGTACATGCAGACTTCCTCCGCATGCGAGCTTCTACGCAACCTCGCTCTATAGTCCCTTGACACAACAAGCGATCAAGATACACTCATCATGTCCCAAAGACATGAACACTAGTAACTCGAAGGTCAGACAAGAAGCTTCGACCGGAGGACCACTTCGCTTTCCCACATGGATGGAGACCGAGACTAGTGTTGCTCTGTTGGCAAGTAGAACCAGCAGACATAGAGAGACGTCAGACTGAGAAGCTCCGCCTGCCCTGTTAGTGTACAAATCCAACAGGCAGAAGACAAGAGAACACCGCATGTCCTGCTGGTTTGCATATCAAGCAGACAGCGGACAAGAGACCATTGACTGCCATGTTGGAGAGTAGACCCAATAGGCAGAGAACAGGAGACCGAAGAGTTCGCGGGCCTCACCTCGACATCGGTCAATCAGAAGTTGCCATACCGTTTGTGTGGAGATTTCATTCTCACGCCAGATGCGGTCTCTCAGACACACATTTGGGGGTTCTGCTTAACGGTGTGTTACTTTCGCAGACTACAAGTCACTGACTGGACTTGGAGCACTGCTACCACTGGACGATCCAAAGTCTCGAACCACTAGTCTATCCATCTTGAATAGGTAAAGAAGACTAGATGACGACGTATCGAGCCTTGATTTCGACCTAGAAAAAATAGTCGAATAAATCAGAAATTGTGCGAATTGTGGTTGTTGTTGGTGGTTCTGGCATCGGGCGCGGCGATGATGTCTTGCTTCCTGGCGGACTGCCAGAGCTTACTCCGGCGAACCGAAAGCACGACAAGAAAGGAATTTACTCGGAAGACACTATAACTGAAGTTTTGAACGAACCCATTGTTCAATATAGATTGATTCTTCAACAAAAATAATAGTAGTTGAAGCTAAATTACTCAATTCAAATCTACACACTAAATTGTAACATTAAGAATCAAGATATGAGATATTAACCTTGTGTAGTCCGCCTGAACTTCTAGAGTGCGACAATTGATAAACAGACCACTCCATCGAAGAAATGAAATCCCAGGAACGTGCCTAGAATCAAAATTCAGAGAAAACTTTTCTTCATTCATGTAGCAATTATAATCCTGAAACCCTCTCTGCAACCAAGAGAATAAGCTAGTAGCCTGTTTCTTTGAGGTTGATATGAAAAGGAAGTCATCAATAAATCTAAGGAGCATATAAGTAGGGTAAAATGCATTATCTCAATGCTATATTGAGCACAAATAATTTGACTGAAATGTCTTCCACTTAAATATTTGAAAACAGAACCACAAGCTTTTTTAAGAAATGAAAAAATCACGTTTCTTTCAAGATATCTATAGTATAATGAGCAAAGCAAGGAAGATATCATACTTCCTTGAGAAATTCCCACACCTTGCAAGTAAAACTGTTTGCCCAACTGAGAATTTGACAAAGATTTGAAGAGATGAACACAACAGAAAGAGAGAGGAGAGAAAAGAAGAGGGTAAAAATAAGCTTGAAATTAAGCTCACAGCTCTCTTATGTCTACTTTGATTATCAATTCCAGAAACCAATCGATCCACCATGAAGCTAATGCACAAGCAGTCGATCATCAACCCCAAGCCAGATGAGGAGATGCCCACATCGCACTCGTCGTCCTACTCTCCCAAATCTCTAAAGCACAATCAGTCAATCCTCAACCCGTGTCCTGTGGCATCCACCTCAGGAGGGTCCTGATCGGGATTGGGCAGCGAAGGCTGAGGATCTCGTCATTGGCGGAGCTGGGTTTGTCGGCAGTCACCTTGTGGACATGCTCATTGCCAGAGGAGATGATGTCATTGTCATTGACAACTTCTTCACTGGGAGGAAGGAGAATGTGATACACCTGGAATCCTAGGTTCGAGCTCATTCGCCACGATGTGGTCGAGCCTATACTCTTGGAGGTGGACTAGATCTACCGCTTGGCCTGCCCAGCTTCGCTTGTTTTTCCTCTCTCATCTCTCTCTGTTCATCCATTCAAATCTTCATTAAATTCTCAGTTGGGCAAACAGTTTTACTTTCAAGGTGTGAGAATTTCTCAAGGAAGAATGATATCTTCCTTGCTTTGCTCATTATACTATGAACATTTTGAAAGAAACGTGATCTTTCCATTTCTTAAAAATATTTGTGGTTCTGTTTCAAAGATTTACGTGGAAGACATTTTATTCAAATTATTTGTGCTCAAAATAGCATTGAGGATAATGCATCTGACCCTACTTTTATGCTCCTTAGATGTATTGATGACTTCCTTTTCATATCAACCTCAAAGAAGCAGGTTGCTAAGCTTTTTCTCCCGGTTGCAGAGAGGGTTTCAGGACTATAATTACTACATGAATGAAGGAAAGTTCTCTATGAATTTTGATTCTAGGCACGTACCTGAGATTTCATTTCTTCAAGGAAGAGGTCTGCTTATCAACTGTCGCACGCTAGAAGCTCAGGCGAACTACACAAGATAATATCTCATATCTTGATTATTAATATTACAATTTAGTGTGTAGATTTGAACTGAGTAATTTAGCTTCAACTACTATTATTTTTGTTGAAGAATCAGTTTGTATTGAACAATGTTGATGTTCAGAACTTCAGTAACAATGTCTTCCACGTAAATTCCTCCCCCATCAAGCTTTCGGTTCGCCAGAGCCAGCTCTAGTTGTCCGCCATGAAGCAAGGCACGACCGCCGCGACCGATGCCAGAACCGGTGAAATAAATGAGATAATACAAGGACCTCTGGGAACCTTTTCCTTTCAAAAATCTCAAATCTATTTTCCATTATTAGACTCGAATCCACGGGCAAAGCCATACTTCAATCCAAGTCAAATAAATTAATTAAGGAGCTAACTTTCGAGGATTACAATCCCAAATAGTTCAACATTACAAACCAATATTGTTACACTCATCTTTTTGGATCATTATAACTAATATCAACTACCAATTCACACATAAATCACAATCCAAATAGCTGAAAGCTCTTCTTTGAGGTCCTTCGACTGAGCTAAAAGCTCCGATTTGGTCTTGTTCCTCAGCTCGTGAACCTTGATTCTCGCTGTTCACAGTACCTATGGCGACGTACAGTGCTATGCAAAAACCTTAAAATGGAGGAGTAGCTCAAAAAAGAGAAGCTTTAAATAAATTTAGATTTTGGCAAGGCTCGTTGAAGTTGTTAAAATGGGCTTTAGCTCTTGTTTGAAGGGTCTGTTGGGCCGTTAGTAAGTGAAAAAACAGTTGCTTTCACAGACAGTTGTGAAGTGTTGAAAGAGAGTAGCATTGAAATACTCCAATTCAATTCGCTTCTTAATTACACTTCCTCCTCCTCCATCTCCCGTTTCATCGTAACCACTTTCTCGAGAATATTTTCCATTTTCACTTCCCAAACACCTACCTCTCACCGTCACGTCACCAGCTACATCCTCTCTCCTGTCTTTTTTGATTGTCAATTCCAGAAATCAACTGGTCGATCCACCATGAAGCTGCTGCACAAGCAGTCCATCCTCAACCCCAAGCGAGACGAGGAGATGCCCACATCGTCCTACTCGCCCAAATCTCTGAAGCACCCCAGATCGCTGCCCAGATCCATCAACTACATCCTCCGAGAGCAGAGACTCATCTTCATTCTTGTGGGTATCTTGATTGGATCCACATTCTTCATCCTCCAGCCTACCCTCACTCGCCTCACTCCCTCCGACCCCAATTCGCTCATGCCCAGAACCTTCTCCACCAGCTTCGCCAGCCGAGACCCTGTGTTCCGTGGCAACCACCTCGGGAGGATCCCGGTCGGGATTGGGCGCCGGAGGCTGAGGATCGTCGTCACCGGTGGAGCCGGGTTTGTCGGCAGTCACCTTGTGGACAAGCTCATTGCCAGAGGAGATGATGTGATTGTCATTGACAACTTCTTCACTGGGAGGAAGGAGAATGTGATGCACCATTTTGGGAACCCCAGGTTCGAGCTCATTCGCCACGATGTGGTCGAGCCTATACTCTTGGAGGTGGACCAGATCTACCACTTGGCCTGCCCAGCCTCGCCTGTTCATTACAAGTACAATCCGGTCAAGACCATCATATCCTTTTCAATGATATATATATATATATGTTTGTTTGTTTTTTTAAATTGCTTTGTTGAGGTTGGTGGGTACTGAATTTTAATTGGCTTTTGAGGTTCCTTGACCATGTGATTACAAAACAAATGTTATGGGGACGCTGAATATGTTGGGTCTGGCGAAGAGAATTGGAGCCAGATTTCTGATCACTAGTACAAGTGAGGTTTATGGTGACCCACTGGAGCATCCTCAGAAGGAGACCTACTGGGGAAATGTGAATCCAATAGGTAAGGTGCAACTGTGATGGTTTTCTGATCCGTTTATGTTGATAATTCTTGATGTTATCTTTGTCCAATATGTTTATTTGCTTTGTGCGTTGATTAGGTGTAAGGAGCTGCTATGATGAGGGAAAACGAACAGCTGAGACCTTGTCAATGGATTACCATCGTGGTGCAGGAGTTGAGGTAACTATATTGATGCCTATTCTATTTAATGTGCATGAGTAGCTATTTATTTGTTGCTTATTTTTTGTATTCTGAGTATGATTTGACTCTACAGCTTACTGTCCATGGCCCCATGATGTAATTTGATTACTTCTCTATGCCCCTTCTTTGGTTAAATAGGCCAAGTAAGGCTCATAACTAGTTTACATATTCATGAACTTCCAGTACAACCAAGGCACATGTTTTTTTTTTCATGGAGCAAAGAATTGGTTCTGTTAATGAAGTTTTATAGCTGTTTAGACATCTTAAATAATGTGATACATAGCATATTTGCATAGAAGTCTGTTGCATTACTATTTTTATTAAGATAGAAGGAGAACCGTCAACCGTAGAATATTTATTGAAGAAAGGGCAATGGTCTATCTACAATACGACATTGATGCTGGGAATCAAAATGAATCTGGTATGTAAGGTTTCTCTTTTGACTAGATTTTTGCCGAGCAATTTGAAAGGTGAAAGTTGGAAGAGCAAGTCATTCAAAATAGGGGTTGGTTGTTGGAGTATTGTCCTTAATCTGCTACTTCAGGTTTGGACAACTGAATATTGGGTTTTTAAATCATTTGAATCCTTTCAGATAGAATAAAGGATACGATTTGGGACGAGAACAAGAATCAATCGCATCTCGTGTGTCTGTCGTACTTTCCCTTTCCACACATAACTATGATTTGTTATGCACTCTGTACTTCTGTAGTTTGAGTGTAAGACCGAGTAATGATTCTTTCTACATTATTATATCATATAGCACATCTTAATAATATTTCAGCATCAATAATAAATGTTCATCTATTTGGATTCTCTTTGGAAGTTTAACTAATTGCTAAAGTTATAATTCGAGTGAACATTGTGATTGCCTGGGGTGAAGTTTCTTGTATGTGATTGTGTATGGAACACAAATGACCTGGCTAACTCTAGACCTTGCTTCTTCCAGGTGCGTATTGCACGCATTTTCAACACGTACGGACCTCGTATGTGCTTAGATGATGGACGTGTTGTCAGCAATTTTGTTGCTCAGGTTTGATCTCTCAAACTGCACTCTGACTATGCAAAGTTTGTGCCTCAGGGAATCTCCTATATTCCTTGTGAAGTTTATCGTAAATAACTATTGTAATCACAACTGTTACATTTCAGGCCATCCGCAAACATCCTTTGACCGTTTATGGTGATGGTAAACAAACACGAAGCTTCCAGTATGTTGCTGATTTGGTAAGACTAATTATCATCTTGTGTAATTTTTTCTGTCAGTACCTGTACCTCTCTTCGAATAGATATTCATTCTGCCTCTTATGCACCATTTTATGTCTGCTTTCTTTTACTAATGGGTTACAACCCCAAAAATCTATTGACCAGTGATCTTGAGTCCCAAAGGTTTCAAATATGAACATGATCTGTTAATCTTTCTTCTTTTAATGCTTCATGCTGAGCAGAAGACCTAAACATACTTATCATGAGAAACTTAAAGGTGTAAATCTTGCTTCAACTGGTAGTAAGGTAGCATTTGGGATAGAATATTTGTTTAGAAATGGGAATCAATAATGAGAATGGGAATGAGAACTTTTTCGAATATTCTTGATTCCAAAAAACTATCCTTTCTACTTTTTATGATTTCATTTAGTGAGTAGCAAAAAGATATGTACAATAGTTTGAAGTAGTTAATTCTGAGAGGTAGTATAGATGAAGCCTGTTTATAATTATAGGGTTTGCCTTGAAGCGTGAAACTTTTGTCGGAAAGGAACTTACAATTTTTTCCATGGACAGGTTGATGGACTGGTGGCTTTGATGGAAGGCGAGCATGTGGGGCCTTTCAATCTCGGCAATCCTGGGGAATTCACCATGCTAGAACTTGCTGAGGTTAGTTAAAGCCTCCTTGGAAAGCATGAGCAACCTGAAGGGAAATGCTTTTAAAAGATGGCGGGATATAAACTCTCTTAACATTTTGGGGTTTGCAATGTGGTTTGTGCGAATGTGCTTGCATTCTTTGTTTACATCTGCACTCTCCAATATCGGTCTTTGTTTTCCAAATGTAGGTTGTAAAAGAAACAATTGATCCAAGTGCAAGAATAGAATTTAGACCTAACACTGCTGATGATCCACACAAGAGAAAACCCGATATTAGCAAAGCAAAGGAGCTGCTGAACTGGGAGCCGAAAATCTCACTTAGAGAAGGATTGCCTCGAATGGTGAGTGATTTCCAAAACCGCATTCTGAACGAGGAAGAAGGAAAGGGTGCTTAATAGTCAAAACAGTTACAGCAGGAGCAGCATGTATAGTGTGAAGAACTTTTCTGTATTTGTTAATTCATTTTATCGTCTCCTTTGACCTACATTAGTACCTGAAACTTCAAGCAAGGCAGCCATAGGAAGATATATATCTGCAGTATGTGTTCAATTAGTGTGAAACCTACATTTTGTATTACATTTTTTTTTTCACACCATTTTGTTGACTCTTTTTGGTAATGCAATGTTTTATGGTAAAATGGCTATAAAATTTCTACAGTTTTGGCAAATACTGGCATGTCACTCTGTAGTCTCTTTGCACATATTTTTTTACATGACTTTGCCCTCAAATTATTGGGTTAGCATCAAAATTTCAGGGTATGAAATTAGAAATTGCCCAAGAACACAAACCTTTGATCTAGGTAGGATGTACCTCAAAAGCCCTATCCCTTTTGTCTTGTAACACACTGCTTTTTACATCATCAAAAGACATAAAGGAACTAATACATGCATGAAACTGAATAAGCAAAAAATTGTAGGGCAACATGTAAGAAATGTTTGGGTGTTGAGTGAGCAAAAGATGATGTACAATAGAAGAGATGAAAGGAGGAAGTGGCATAAGATGGCAGAAGTGAACAGATGATAAAATTGATGGACCCAAAAAGGCCCCAACTCCTCTTTCCACTGAACAAAAAGAACCCCACTTCTATAAGATTATAAACACATGGTGACAAGAGAGATAAATTGGACTTGGTTGGTGCAAGGGTGGGTGGTGGGGAGAGGATATAAAGGAGGCATAAAGATATTTAAAGGAAATGTTTTTACCAAGTTTTAAGTACAAATTGGCACCTTATGAGGTGGCAATCATTTATTGGTCAAAACTGGATAGAGGAATAGAGACACCCACACAGGATTCACACTCCAATATGAAAGTATATTGACAATTTATACACTCAATTCCAAAGTGAAGTTTAAAAGCAGATTAGCCAACTTGTATGCAAGTTCCTCTTCTCCCCTGTTTTCCCCCCCAAGAATCCAAGCAGAACATCCAATCTTAAACAGAATTTTCTTTTCTATTCATCTGCAGGTTCTCCAAACCACTCACTTGCTACTTCTTTTGTTGTTATCAAAGTCCAAAACCAAACATGAAAGGAATAAATATCTTTTGTGCCTCCCAATCATCAACAGCCATATGCTTGAGCATGGATCCAGGCTCCTCCATCCACCTTGCCGGCCGCTCCATCGACCGCCACAACCCCATCATCAGAGATGGCAGAAGAAGCTGTGGAGCCAGAGCAGCTCTGCCTAACCCTCCTTGTTCCTCCCAACAATCACCCATCAATCCTAAACCATATCACCAACTTCAGAAGACTAGGAAAAGCTCTTCCAAGAACAAGAAAAACTGCCCTGAAAAGCCTAGTATTGATCAAAAGAAGAAGAGTGTTAATGTTGCTGAGGCAGAGGCAGAGGCAGAGGATGTGATTGCAAGGCCAATTGGTGTTTCCATCATGAGGAGGAGGAGGAGGAGGAGGAGCTTTGTGAGGCAGAGTGAATTGTTCACTCCATCTGGATCTACTAAATATTTGTTGAGTGATGCTTCTTTTTTTGATGGGTTATCAGATTATGACCCTGTTTTGTCTCTGGCTCCATTGGAACCCAAGAACAAGAAGAGCCATCAAGATGTTTCTTCTCAATCAAAACCCTCACCAGACCAGGTTTGTCCTCTTAAATTTCATACTAGTGACTACTATTTTTGGTTTAAATGATAAGAAATAGCTTAATATTTTGTTGGTGGCTTTGAGTTTGGTTTGGTGCAGGTTGTGGTGTTGAGGGTGTCACTGCACTGCAAAGGATGTGAAAGAAAAGTAAGAAAACATATCTCAAGAATGAAAGGTATGTGCATTTTTTATAGTATTTTCCCCATAATTTTAAGTTTATAAGTATTATATTTTGTATGACTTCTTTAAGATTCTTATATTGTTATTTGGAAATCATGTTCCTTTGAACCTTAATGTCTTATCACTAAATTAAAGTTTACTATCCTTAACCAAACTTTGACCCTAAAAGTTGCTAGTAAATTTCAACACATATGGTAATGTTGTGTAGTTTGAATTAACTATTCAAATTAACTGTTACGGTTTGTTCACTATGCTAAATTTGACAGGCGTGACATCCTTCGACATAGACTTTGCAGCTAAAAAGGTTACGATCACCGGAGATGTATCTCCGGCGAGTGTTCTTGCAAGTTTTTCCCAGGTGAAGAGTGCACAATTTTGGACCACCAACTTCAGTTAGTGAATTATGCAAGTGAGGCTCATTTCGTTTTGTTTTCCAGTAGTGCTCTGTTTCTTCTGTTTTCGGTATGGCAAATTCAAAAGTTTATTATCAGCTATGTTCCATTTTGTATTTTACTTCTTCTTTTGGACCAATATTGCCATCAGTTTTGTCTTGTCCAATGACATAATATTGAAATGAACAGCGAGCTTTAAACTCTAGAAAATGACCATAAGGACATTACTTGTTGCTCAAGCAATAAACCATGCATGCATGATCAAGGACTGTTTGCCAAACAGTGAGTGTATCACAACTGCATGCATCTCCAAGAAAAAGAAACAAACAAAATCAGAAATCAATCACTAACTCTTATTCCAAAATGAATGCAATGAATCATTGAATTACAAAATCAAATATCTCTCAAGAACTCACATATCAATATCAAGAAGGTGATGAATTTGTATCAATCAAGGATCAAAGGGACCATCAGGATCAAGCTGTTTGCAAATACCCAAACAAGTAAGATAGAGTAGCCGATCTTTGTGTACGAGGCCCCGGAGATTCATGTTGTTGTGCTTGCAAAAGTACTTCAATTCAGGGACCCTGCAACAGCCAACCATCTGCCCCAACATCAAGAACACCCAATTGACGCTCCTCTTCTTCTCCGCCATCACCGTAGCATTTCTTGCACTGCACTTGGCCGGAAACTTCCCTCACGCCGCCGTCCAGGAGCTGCTTCACCGGGAGCACGACGGCGCGCCGCGTTGACGCCCAATCGTACGGCGCCGGGATCGAGTCACTCTTTACCGCCCCGATTCTCTCTGCGGCTCGGCGTTTCCGGCTGCTACTGGAGGTGGCGGGCCCCGACTGAATCGGCGGCGGCGGTGGCGGAAGACTCTGCACATTGCGATTCTGCGGCGGAGGAGAGGGACCGGTAGAGAGAGAGAGGGTGAGAAGCTCCTCGTGATCTTCTTCTTGGAAGCTTCCAGGAATATTTTCCATTTCTTTTTTTATTGAGAATGATCTACAATTTGGTGAATCTGTAATCTATACGTGTATTTATACGGACTGGGGTGTGTTTGTCTAGGCGAGAAAGTGCAAGAAAGTTGGAGGGAAAATTTTAAGGGGAGACATTTATTAACCGAAGAGTGGGATAACATTTATTAGTATAAATTGTGTTTGATTTCATACAAAAACTGTTTTTTTTTTAAACTGATAATCTCCTTTTTTTCAAGAATTTTTTATTAATCTTGAAATATTTGAGTTTGAATCTTGATCATAACTGAATTTTCTTTTTTACGACAGCCTGATTTTTGTTGAGATACTTAACTAACCAATTTCAATCTTCTTTTCTTTTTGTTTGTCAGCTTTCCCGCCATTTTTATATGGGCTCTAATATAAACATGATCAATTTCTTACGTTAAGTGTCTTCATTAATGAGCTTAGTAACATTTTTGCCTAATACTTCACTGAATTTGGGATATAGAATTTACACAATCTTATTAACCTCTCATAAAATGATCATTCCATCACTTTTACTGCGTGTTGTATGTATCAAAAATATGTCACTTCCTATGAACCAAAACCAGCTTTGGTACAAAATTTCTACATACTCATCACTAACTCGGCCACCAATTCATCTATCAACATTCTCTCAACTTCCCTACCAACTACCCCGAAATCGTCTCTGAAATCAGACCACTGCGAGTCCCTTACCAGAACTTTCTCAGTCGTGTCATCTATTATCGCCAACTGCTCTTCGTCCGTCAGAAACTTATGCAGGCTACGCTCGAGTCCTTCTCTGGTCCACCTCACAACCCTGCAAGCTGCGCCAATGCTTGTCCATGGATGTGGACCTGCATGTTTTTGGTAAATCACCATGAGACCTGAATTTATGCGATCAAACAGTAGCCTCCTGTCGGACCTCAACCACGGAGTCTGATCACAATTTTTCTCGAGTTCTTCGAATACTGAGGGGCTCACGAAGCATTCTGGAGAGTGACGTGTTGCCAGGAACATATCAGGGTCAGCATTGAGAAAGCCTGATTCAATTAGCACGTCGTGAATGTAGGATGATTCCCAGTTCTCCACAGGACTGCACGTTTTGTTCTCTTTTGGGAGCCCAACAGGCTCCTCTCCAACATCTTCATCACTTGAGACGATCATGGTTCCTTCCTCGTATGGCTCTGATTCCAGCTTTAGAAGCTGAAGTTGCATTCTAAGGCCTAGCGACCAAACAAAAAGAAAGACGAGATGTCAAAGCAATATAAAGAGGAAGAGGTTAAAAAACACGAGAACTGAACTTGTAAAATATAGCCTATGTCACACTGTAATAAGTAAATCGAAATGTAGATAATGAAGTGAATTGTATGGAAAGTATAATGCAACAAGTTCGACAAACAATTAAATTAAATATATAGCTTCTTTATTTTAGGTACCGTTAAGGTCAGCACTAAGGCTCTCGAAGCATTCAGAACTAGATGACAAATCATCAGTAAATGGAGCTTCCAGAACTGAAAGAGGACTGGGCTGATCGGCCTCCTTAGAGCTTGTTGGAGACTCTAAACCAGGGTGATGCATGGGCACAGTAAATTCCTCAGATGGTTCCTTCAGTAATTCCTGAGATATCATAGAAATGTCAAGACAAAAATATCCCAATCAAAAAACTAAAATGGCGTGCTTTTAACTGATAAAACATAAGAATTTAATACAAGGAAAATAGATGATGGAAGTGATAATTAGAGAGAATGTAACAAGGATATATAGTTTACATTTATTTTGAGCAAACCACTCCATAGTAAATATATTAATTTAAGCATACTAGGGAAGAAGCATATGCTGAACAGATTATCATATAGAGCAAATATCATTCTTGTTATCAAGTAAAAGCTACATGTCAAAGCACACAGTTGCTCTTTCAACATAACCATAGAATCATAAACCCAAGCCATGATCGATCCATGTTAAAGTTGATAAATTTTAAGCAACCTACTTCACTGCCATAGTATCAAATATTGGTATACAAGTATCCATTATACGCGCACTTCAACACTTTTAAAACTAGTAATGATGAAGCAGTATAATACATGAACAGAAAGGCCATCTAGAAAAGGACAAATAGAGCTAAAGGTTAATGATACTCATAAATCAAGTACTCATATGACATTAATTGAAAGTATAAAAAAAACATATGTTACTAACCAATTTCCTAAACTACATGAGATCTATACGAGAAAACAAACAAAACCATGCATCATGGGATCTAGAAGATATGCTAAACTTAATGTGTTGAAATAACTGCAACAACACTAAGCTACCAGTATTTAAAGATTGCAGAAGTTTAAAACCAAACCTGTGGAATTGGATTTTCAAGGTCTCCAGCCGACGAATCGCTTGTTATCAACAAATGAGTAGATAAATCTGGACCGGGAGACTTGGAAGATGCAGTTGTATCCTCTTGTCCCACATCTACAACATTATCAGGAACCGAACTTGTATTTAAGGAAATACTGTATGATAAATCAGAAACCTCCAGATCCCGTATAATTAATGAATCCTCTTCGATTTTGATCTCCACTTGATTCCGGCTGAAATTGGTTTCTGTTGAAATATCACTATTCCTACCTCTGCTGCGTGAAGAGTGTGACTTTTTATTTCTGGATCTAGAATTTCTGGGTCGCACACTCTCCCTCTGATCATAGTTGCCCTTCCCTGACTTGTTTCTTATTATCTTCGAAGCCTCTTTTGGTATCGAGCATCTATCAGTGCAATCAGTTTCATGGCGCCTACTTGTTTTAGGACTTCCAAAGGCAGCTGATGAAGAAGGCAGAGATCTCGACCTCGACAAATTTGTGATACAGCCATCCTTCCAGCCATCCCTACTGCTAATACCCAAAGGTTCAACCCACCATCCAGATCCATCATCCCTGACAAATTTTTTGCTGAAGCTATCCTCTCTGATCACAGGATCCAAATATCCCAGCCTAGCTTCCTTATCAGGAACGGCAAGCATTTCACCCAGGGTATTGCCTCTACTAATTCCTCCCATGTCTTGAGACTTGTTAGTCATTTTCCATCTCTCCGAGAGTCTCTTCTTGGCTTCCCTGCTCACAGAGGATTCGGTAGACCGAGAAGAAGATGCTCTGTTACGGTTAGTCCGGTCAAAAGTTCTGTAAGTCACTGCACTTGCCTCTAAATCATATTTTGAGTCATTCACTGACATGTTACATGAACTCTCTTCCCCAGCGTATTCTCCTAATCCCGAGGATGAAAAGTTCAAGGAACCCATGTTAAAATTATTTCGCATTTGTCTAGTTATTGCCTTGGCAATATCTCTGGATTCTCTTGATTTATGCCTCGAACAACCTACATCATCAGAGAAGTTCCTCCTCTCCAAAAGTTCTACCTCCCTATTTTTTATACTTTGAAGTCCAGTGTGTTTCGTACAATCAGACGGAATTGCAGGTGAAGAGTGCTGTAATGGAACATCTTTGGAAGCATTCTGTGCCTTCCCAAGGTTCGGTTTCAGAACAACAATCCTCGTTGGTGCGATTGCAGGCTCATTTTCTTCTTCTAATTGAATCTTCGATGACTTGAGAGAATTATGAGATGTACGTCCAGAGTAGGTGCGGCTAGAAAGACCGTCATGATTTCCACGAGGACATTTACTGTGATTCTTCCACTCAGCTTCTCTCTCTGATTTCAAACCCAGACTGCTGCTTTCGTACTTTGGAGAATCAGATGACTTCATTGCTGCTAAGCGACCACGATGTGATAATGGAGGATTTCCTTGCAGATCGTGCAGATGCTTTGTGAACAATGAATCTGGTTGTTGAAGAAATCTTACGAAAAGATCCTTGTTTGAATCTAGAACCTCAAGTGCATCATGAAATTCCTGTGATCCCTGAAGCTTTTCATCAGTGGAAAGACGCTTGGCATCCATGAACTTCTGCCGTATGAATGCCATCTCAGCTTCAGTGATCTTTGAGTTTGGAGACTCTCGGAATGAGGAACTACGACTCCCTGGCTTGGATGTTTCTGAAACTTCAAATACATCTTTAAACTGTAGCTCTTCGATTGAGCTCTTCCTAAATGACCGGCGGGAAGAAAATGGTCCGCTCCTTTGATTTTCTACTGATGCTTCCTTCACTTGGTGGTTCTCCAGATACCTTTTTGGCTGTTTAGGAACAGGCTGCTGAGGTGGCAACCCATCAAAACCCATCAATCTGGCAATAACACTTGGTGCTCTTCTTTTGGTTTCAATTTCTTCAGACATCTCTTCTGCTAATAAGTTCTTCACTGGTATTCGAACTTGTTTTGAAGATGTCCTCAATTCAAAGGTGAACTATAGAAGCCAAATGCAAAGATGAGATTATTCATAATGCTGAAAAAGACAGCTTCTTGATTACACAGTGAAACAATAATAGATCAAATTATATAGCTAAGTAAAAACAAACAAGAAAGTCAGCTCACCAAATATTCCTATGTAGTACCACTACTGCATAAACTTGAATCAGATGCCAATTTTGGAAAGTTTCTCTGGTTCTGAATCTGCCTGTTTCCTGGAAATGAATCCCGTAACTGTGTTAGGATGGTCATTCCAAGAGTAGATAAATGAAGAAGATCTGCTTAAGATATTTAAACATAATTTACCTCAGAACTCACTAATTCCCAAACCAAGAAAGAAACAGAGAACAGTGTATATAACCAAATAACAGAGGAAGTACCTAATCAAAGAAATCAAGAGCAAATCACATTTATAAACAAAAGATGTTTTTTTGTCCAATAGTAATTCTATTTCTAATTTAAGCAAGCTTAATTTGATTCTAAAAAGACAAACTAACTGTAACAAAATTTGAAGATAATAGTGAACACAAAAAGAAGAAGAGAGAAGTTTCCAACTTGCAGTGAAAATGGAAGATATAATTAGGAGATCTGGCAAAAAAAAAACACTCTATTTAGGATAGTCAGAAGTCAAGAACTGTAATTATTTCTTATCATAATTCTAAAACATGCAAAAAAAGAAACAAAATCATGCTGATACCACCAAACAAAAGTCGCACAGCAATTTAGTTAACCTACTTCAACAAAAGCATAAGCAGAGCCACAACACAAACCAAACCAATGACCTCAGCTACATTGCTCAAATATTCCAAGCAAATCCACTGCGTTTGGCTTCTAGGAAAATTTAGGGACAAGGGAAAGAAACAAAAAATTCAAATCTCTAATCAGCTTATAGGAGCAAGTTGGCTCTTTAACTCCGACAAAAGGTTAAAAAAATCCAATCTCTTTTTTCCCTCAACGAAAACACCTTCTTTTTTCGTCCACAGAAAAATGCAGCTAAATTGTTTGAAGAACAAAATCAAAAGTACCAAACACCTCACAAATTTAACCATCTGAGTTTCTCATTTTTCGCATACCTCCAAAAATGAGGATAAACAGTTGGACAATTCAAAATCCTAATACACTTTGCAGCCCTCTCGATTTTCTCGGGAACCAAACAAACAGACTGACCAGAAAAAAGAAGAAGAGAGAAATCAAGAACCTGAGCTTAGCCACTGGAGGCGCGGCGAGCAATGCTTGAAGAAGCAGTCTAGGAGACTCCATTTTCTTCACACTGGCTCGTCAAACCAAATAAACAAATAAATAAAAACCACAAAACAGTTGGCAGTGTCTCAAAACTAAATTCCAGATCGAGAATCTCGGGGAAGACGAAGACCGAAAAAAGAAAAAGATCCGATAAGATCGTCCCAAACAAAATAAAACCCTAAATACCCATACAAGTATCCATATTGTCCTCTTCTCCAGCTGCTCGCATTCAAATCAAGAGCCCATACCTCACACAACACAATCCAGCTTCGATCTCTAGAACAGATCTCGAGCAGCCACACAGAGTTGTATTCTAGAGAGAGAAAGCTCCAGGCTCTGTATTTTGCAGTTGCAGAACACAGTACAGTCGAGAGCGCGACGACGAGAGTCTGTGTTTGAACTTTCAAATACAGATATGTACATGTCTCTCTGACTGTGACACTGTAGAGTGACAGTCACCGTGCTGTTTGGACACGTGTTGGATTTAAGTGAAGACACGACAGTCTGTATCTTCATTAATGAGAGTTCAAATTGCATGCTCAAAATGGGAAGGAGACTGCTTTTATTTTTGTCTTCTTTCTATTATATCCCAAATTTGGAATGGGACACCAATTTTTTATTTATGAAAATTTAAATAAGGAAGTCCTTTTTAGATATATTTTAGATTTTTAATGCCTAGTATGATTTAATTTCAATCAAATCTTGATGTTGAAATTTGACAAGCACAACTTTTGTGTTTTTTAGCGTTTAGTTGTAGTTAAATATATAGTTACTTCGATTCAAATTAAATGTTTTTCTAGAGTTTTTTTTTTAAATAAATGTCATCATCTACTTTTTAGTAAACATATAAACTTATATATGTGACTTTCCCATTCCTAATTTATGCCCATTTCATCTTAAAATAAATTTATTACTATTTTTTTTAATAAATAAGATAAAATGAAAGAAGCTAATGACATTATGGCTCAAAAGCTAAAGTCAGGAACATTTTCCTACAAATGGTAACAATGTTTGATGCCCAGAAACACCAACTCTATCCAACCATTTCTGTCCATAGCAGATAAAATGAATAAATTGAGCCACTCACCAGACCAAAACTGACCATGAACACCTTATTTTTATCCAAATATCATATCCAGACACAAAAGTGCAACCTAGGACTATAAAAAAATGACCAAATTTCAACATATGAAATAGTAAAATACAACAAAAAGCATGCCAGTTCAGAGTCCACCACTACTTGATTTATGGAGTACCCCAAGCATTAATCTTGTAAACCTAGGAGAGACCTAAGGAGTGTGCAAGTCAATCAACTGGTCTGAGAATCTCCTCCGTCAAGTGCGGGATGAAACTCAAATCAGAACATGAACCCGAGAAAGAAATGGAAAAGAAGAAGAATCTTTTTGGTTGAATAAAACAGAGAAATGGTAAAGAGAATACCTCACATTCCGGGCTTTGTCATCCTTGCAGCGGACACAGATCTACCAAAAAAGCAACCTCAATCCGCCATTCTTTGTTTGTGTCCATTATATGATTGCATGCACCCTGCTCTGTCTTTCCTATTAGACATGGACCAATCAATATGATTCTCAAAAGGGTACATGAAGAAGATACCTATTCCGGAGCTTCTGTTTCATGCTCTTTACCATCTGTAATATCAAAATGTTCAAATCATGTATGTGAACATGCATGCACAATGGCAGCTCTTGACATGAACAAACCAGCATAAATATAAGCAATTACAGAAGGTTGATGTTTGAACTTTCAAACTAGCCAAAGCATTGCAATATCATTACGTATAATTGCGAACTATACATACATATAGGCATAATAACTGTTCAAAGTAAAAAAGAATAAGAAATGAAAATTAGATGCAAACTACGTACAGGAAGCTAAAAACAGAAAAATTAGACAAAATAACATGTATGCATTAGTGATTTACGAACGCATTGCAAAGACATATTCGGCTTCAAAATCAAAAATTCAAAATAGTTAAAAAGAATACTCCGTATGACACTACTATAATAAAATTTCCCTATAAAAAGGCACAAATAAGAGACATCAGGGTGCAACTGTTATTTCAATCACAAGATAGAGCAACCTTCAACACGCAGAGGTATCTAGCCTTATCTCCATTGAAAACCTAACATACCTTAAATTCCACAACTATACTGTCAACATACTGCCCTAGTCATGAATAATCCAAAATGCCATTTAGGGTGCTGCATAAGTTGTGCAGTATAAACATTTACTACTAGCAACAACATTGTCAACTACCATATGAAAGATATAAACCACAACAAGAAGTGAAAACTAGAGCAGTGTGACAGCTCATGGACATAGGCACCACCAAGACTGGTCTGCATAGTTGTATGAGCTTTAGCGGTTTCAGGTTGAGATGTATGTGATAAGTTACTCGACATTCTCAACACTCGTGAAATAACAGCAAATAGAACATGGTGTCAATGACTGCAGAAAGTAATCAAGTGTAAACATATTTGATATTTCCATTCCCAGAGATTTGAAATCAAAATTCAATACCCCGATATAGTGCCAGGCCATATTGAAGGCAGCTAACTAGAAAGTAACTCGGTATAAAACTATCCAATAGAACAGGTCTCCACAATTCAAACCTGCTATATAGCTGTTCAGTTTTTTCGAACCTTGGTGGCAAGTCATGTTGTCACCAAAATACGGGTGGTTCTTTGGAACAAGCCTCCAGCACTGCTCAAATTGTTTCTCTGCCTCATCAGTCATCCCAAAGAAGTTGTAAATGATACCTTGAAACCAGTAGGGTCGAAAATCACCAGGCTCCTCCAGCAGAAGCTCTTGGTACAACTTCAATGCACCATTATAATTCTTCTCCATAACCTTCAATTGGGCAATCAAGAACTTAAAGTGTGTCCATCAGCAATCCCTCAAACCCCTTCCTCACAGGTTCCAAGTGTCCGGCGTAGATGTGCAAATGGTAATTCAACAGAGGCCACTCAATTTCTTGGGTTTGAAGCACGATGATATCAACTGCTTCTCCAATCTTGCGAGCTTGGATCATCACCTCCGTGTGAGACCATAGAGCTTGTGTATGCTAATTCAGGTGCACTGCGAGAGCTAGCCCTTGTTCTCTGGTGATCCTCACCTTCGTGACAGACTGAAGACCTTGTGCATGCTGATTCAGGTGCACTTCGAGAGCTAGCTCTTGTTCTCCGCAGATCATCACCTTTGTGACAGACCAAAGAGCTTGAGTATTCTTTTATTCGTCTTTTCTTTGACATGCATACCTCTATGTCAAAGTCAATAAAATGATGACTCGTTATCTATTTTGAGTGCAATTTAATCGTATTTGTACAGGTTCATATCCACTAATAGATTTCTTGGTTATTAATTGCATTGCCATACAAGCTAGAGAACTTGTGGGATGATTATGCAAAATCCATAGAGTACTCAGTTTCTGAAGAACATAATGCCACCATGCAAATCAATAAAAGAGGACTGGTGACACCACCAACCATGACTATGGTGTCAAACAAGGTTGAAATTAAATAAATAAAACTCATTGCTTAGAATGAATAGACTTTGCAATGAATTATAAGAAGGTTATCGACATAAAAAAAGAGATGACTTTGCAGTTTATCATTCTCGTTCTATATGAAATAACAACGAACAAACGGCAACATCATTAATGGCAGCAAAAATACCCAGCTACAGAACCAGTTGCCATCCTCAAAGATATAGCTTCTATAGACAGTGCCTTTGCCTAAAGCCTTTGGAATAAAGACAAGCTGTACAGGATATACCAAGACAAAACATGAAATTTTGCATATTGAAATTGGTCGATATGAGTAAGTATTACTTTAAATTGCACAATGTTCCCTAGCTTGATATACAAGTTAGAGCTAACACTACACAAAGCATCAGCAAAAACCCAAAACAGATGCAATGATATATAGGTAAAAAAAAGTATAAGAAAATGAAAAACTCACTACAAACTATCTGGTATTCACTCACACCAACCTGCCTTCCTTCCTCTCATGAATCTCCAGCTGGTTCCCGAATCCCTTAATCGCTTTAATATCAGCATCAAAGTCCTCTTTATAAGGATGATCACTGGGAACATACTTGGCGTAGTTGGCGAAACTTTTGTCAGCCTCATCTCTGTTCATCATCACAGTGTGAATTAGACCCATAAACACATAGGGTCTACAGTCTGTTGGCTCCTCCCGCGCAACCTCCTCCAATATCTTCAAAGCAGTCTCAAAATTTCTCTGACGAAAATGAGCTTCCCCAATCAAGATCCTTAAACTCATTGCATTTTCAGTGTCATTCTCTTTCATGCACCTCTCCACTGCTTCCTCAATCTTCTTCACAACCTCTTCCACCGGGTAGTCGCATTCTCTAGCGGACGCTATGAGGCCAGAAAAAGCTCCATGGCAAACCGGGTCCTTCTCCAACACTTGTTGATACCCTTTCATGGCCAGTTCAAATTCTTCATCATAGAACTGAACATTGGATTTCCACAGCTGCCACTCCACTTCTTCGGGCTCAAGCTCAATCAACCGGTCAATGGCTTCGATTGCTTCTGCGAACTTCCCAACATCAATCCTCAAATCCGCGAGCTGCTCCAGAGCTTCAATGTCGTTTGGGTTCGACTTAAGGTGCGATAGAAGCTCAGCTTCTGCAAGTTCAGATTTTGCAGAAGGAAAGGGAGCATCGTCGGTTGGACCGTAGTGGGGCTTCACTATGGGGGGCGAGGCGGCGATGGCGGGTTTGTGGTGGAGGCGCGTGGAGATCAATGCGGCGGAGAGTATGGCAATGCAGGTGGTTTTGAGGAGGGGTGAGGTGAGAAGGGCTAGGGGTTGGAATGGTGAGGGTTTGTGGTTGTGGTGAAGTGGTGAGGGTGATGAAGATGAAGCTCGGATTGAGTTGAATTTGGACGGCGACGATGACGATGACGATGGAAAGGTTGCGACGGAGATGGGTTTGAGAAATGGCGGACGGTGGAGATTGATAGAGCGGTGGAGGGGCTGTGGGTGGTGCAGCTGAGCAAGAGACTCCATTGTTGAGACAGTGACTGTGTTTAGGTCTGAATCAGGAAATTTCTGTTTTCTAAATCTTCCAAGTACTGAACAGTACTTGAAGTGATAGCCACCGAGTGAGAACTGAGAAGGATCAAAACACTCTGTTTCCTGTTTGTTACGACGTCGTACAAATGAATCTGTACCTGTTACTTGTTAGTTACACGTGGCCGATGCTTTTTTTCAATAAAAATATTTAAAGAAACGGCCATGAAAGTTTGGTTATAAAAATGCGAGTCCCAGATAAACTCGAAGTGAGAGCCAATTAAATATATTTTCTTGATTCAATTGTCGGCAAATTGAAGCTCAAATTGTAGTTGAAAATGAGTGAGTCGGGCCAGTAATAATTTGCTCAAAACTGTACAATATTTGAGATAATGGTTGTGTCTTGTTTTGGGAAAAGATGGAGGAAGGTCGAGATGACTAGAGGAAGAAGAATACAGTATTTAAATATCACGGTTTTGCATGTTTTTAATCAAAGTTGCGTAGTTTTTAGAGCTTGGACTGTTCTAAGTTTAAGTCGATTTATTTTCATTTTCCTCTTTCTGCATCGACACAAAAGCATATAAGCGTTTAAAAGTGTACATGAAGATAAAAATCTGAATCATTAATGCTCTGTGTTTACACTCATAAGACCAATCTGCATAGGTAAGAGAAATCAACATCAACCAGTCAATCTCACTATGCTTCTTTTCATTCCATCACCCCAAGTGAGATTAATTCGGGGAATTGCAAGAGCTTACAGCGAATTTGGTTAACTGTTGGATGCATTTCAATGTACAAATTACATCATAACTTGCTACAAAATCCAACAATATGGTGGAAGAAGGGCCTTTACCAGTAACAAACAAGAGAGTTGTGGGTGTAGAAGAACATTAGAATATTGGCATCTAACTTTTTCGCCAGTGAGGGATTTGAAATGTCTATCTCGAGGATGTGATGCCTGCGATTTGTAAACATAGAAGGCAAAACCTAGCAACAAGTAGAAAATCAATCAAACACGGGACAAGAGATGGTTTTGGGATCAAGATATTTACACATTGCAAGAAGTAAGACAACTCAATAAGTTTCTGTGTTTCCTTGTGATGTTTATGTTATCCATGTAGCTCACAATGCCGGCTACAAAACTGGTCAACATTAAGTCTACTAGTTACATTACTCGTAAGAAGAAAGAGTCCATTAATTACATAAATAGAACAGTTCCACGACGCAGTACCAATATCTTAAAGGTCTCGATCATCCTTTCTCAATCCACATTCTGAATCGGGAAATGACTAATCCTATAAGAATACCAACTTTTTTCCTCGTGAACCAAATCAAAGTCAGCACACCTTGCCTTCACAAGAAAATAAGATTCATGGAAAATTTAAAATCTGTTGTTGGGTACTTTAAAGCGAAAATTCCACCCTATTATCGTGAAGTGACTTGAGGGGATCTACATGATAGGGATTTTTATATAGGGACATGAAAAAAAAAAAAGGATGATTTCAAAGTTTTTAATTCTATCACAACCTGTAACAATGAACAAACCAGAGCACCAATGAGTCAATGACAGCACAAAATATCAAGAAAAACCAGTTCTTTAAGATTTAGCTTCAGAATTCATCACTCTGACGTTTAGCAATGCAACATGATCAATAAAGCCATCCTCGCTAGAAAGGCAGTCCGTTTGTCATAAGACATTTGGAAGAAGAGTGCCAATGGTGTGCTATAGTGAAACCAGCAATAAAATTTCACTCCGATATCCTACCCATAGCATTTGTAGTACAAAACCATTTCATATATTCAATTCAAGTATTGATGCAAGGAACCAAGTTTGTGTCTAATCAATTTCAAGCTTTCATTTAAAACTGAACATTCACAACTACTCTAAATATATTTACAGCACAAAATTTCAACACTAAAATATACTAAGAGCAAACAAAACCTATGAGGAAATTATCTACCAGAGAACATGAGATTGTACCCGACTCATATTTTCGCATCTGAACCGTAAAACCTACAAGATACCATAAGACAAAATTGAAACAATTCAACTATACATCTGCATTGAAACAGGTAGTATATCATGCCTTTCAACTAAATAATCTGCGCAATGTTTTTCCCTAATTAGCTACAATGAAACAAAAAAAAAAAAAAAAAAACTAGTCAAAGAATTAAACAAACCGATAGATCAAAGCAAGGGAGATGGTAAAAGAGACCTCTATTTCTCTGCAACAAAACTCGAATCCTTCTCAACAAGTCCCTTGTAAGTTGTAAGTGCTGTAAATGCCTGGAATTCATCTTTCAATAAAGTATATATGATATGCTGATACATATGGGGTCGACAATCATTTGGGTCCTCCCTCTCAAGCTCTTGGCATAGCTTCAAAGCATTCTTGAAATTCTTATCTGCAGTCAAACCTTCGACAATCAAGAACCTGAAATTCCTCGCATCCTCGATCCTTCCCTCTTTCTTTAACTGTTTCACTAACTTCCCAACCCTCTTCACTATATATTTGACTGAACCACAACCATCCGGCAAAACAGCCATCCCCAGAAGGCCATAATAAGCTTCAATATTCAATGGCTCTATATCTAACACCATCTCAAACCCTTCCTCAGCTGACTCAAACTCTCTGGCTTGCTTAAAGGCATTAGCTTTCAAGATAACCCAATCCAAATTTTGGGGTTGGAGCTCAATCAAAGTGTCAATGAGCTTGAACACTTTGTTACTCAAAACCTGGCCTTCGATCACCATCATAGCATCGACCATGGACTTGAGAGCTTCAATGTCGTTGGGGTTCTCGCGCAGACGCTTTCCCGTAACTTTTTTCTGAGCTTCACACTTGTCGATGCGCAGCAGCAGCTCACCGTACGATTCTTCTTCCACGGTCTCTCTTAGGGACTCCAGGATAGGCACCTTGGTGGGATACAAGGTGGCTGCTATGGCGGATCTGTGGTGCAGCCGCGTGAGGACCAATGCCGCAGAAGCTATGGCGAGGCATGCGGTTTTGAGGATTTGAGAAGATAGAGGGTTTGGGGGTTGAAATGGGTCGGAGGAGGAGGGCGGCGAGGCTCTGATGGGCTTCGATTCTGACGACGACGACGACGGTGGTGGTGAATAAGAGGGTGTGAAGGAGAGAGAAGAGAGGGGTATGGGAGTTGATGAACGGTGGCGATTGAGAGAGACGCGGAGAGGAAGATGATGATGAAACTGCAGAAGCTGAGAAAGAGACTCCATTTCTAGAGAGAGAAAGTGACAGTCACTCTCTCACTGTCTCTGAGACCTCCGTCGTGGTTTAGGTCTCCATTGGAAAACTGCAAACAGACCTCCGATAAAAGGACGACGTCGTTTCAACTGCAAAGGATAAGCCTTCGATTTCTCGACCTTACAAAACTATATTTATAGTCAAGAAATTGTCAACTTGTTTCATGACACAACACAACACATGTTCTACCTTCAAAACACACTTAAAGGTATAATTAATAACGTACCAAACGTCGACAGTATTTTGTCAAACAGATTGATTCTATCATGCACAATGTGTTGGACTGTGTACGTATCAATACGTCCCACTTAGTTATCGCGTCAAAATTTGTCATGTTTGCGTGCGTATTTGTCTGAGTCGTGCAACATAGTGTCCACCTTCAACACGACAAGATATGTAATTTTCATACAGGGAACTTACAAAAGAAAGAATCTCAACCCCAATTACAGGCAAGTCTCACGCGAAAAAGTGTTTGTGTAAACAAGGGAAGAAATGCTAACTTTTATTTCTAGTTGTTGATTTAGAGCTTGAGGGAGGCAGGGAGCTTTCCCAACTGGCACTACCATGCATAGAGACCAAGAACTTCAATATGATTCCCTCTTTTCCTGGATGCGAGGCATTGTCCATTGATTCTATCCGGACTGAATGAGCTCACAAATGATCCGTCCAGCAATAAGATAATATTAACTCTCAACTACCGAATGAAGCAATGCGAGCAGCAATGAGGGATTTGAGCTGAATCCGAATGAAGAACAATCTGCTAGTGGCTAAGGTCGTGCTGATACAAAAACCTTAACATCTGTGGCAAATCTAGCACCTCCCGCGTTGGCACTAGAGTACTTGTTCAAATGCGATCTGCAGGGAATGCAATTATCGATCAATATATAAAACTATGTTCAAATGAAATCTGCAGGGAATCAATATATAAGGAAATATGGATGCCATGCCTCAGTACTTGTTTGAACCAGATGGATACTGTACTGAGCGCACAGACATGAACCTAAGTACATAACAGCAGGAATGGGACATGGAACCAGAAATAGATATATCAATTGCTTCAAATTAATTATGAAGCCAGAGCTGTGTTAGTAACCACATCGGAAAAAAAAAATGCTCTGAAACCACAATCCAAATCCACATTTAGAACAACAAGAATGAAGACAATATAAAGTGGAACTGGTTTTACCTGACATCAAGCCAAGGATCAGCTTCCAGTTTCCTATGAGCTTCATCGCAGCAATCTGTTTCAGAAATTTAGTATAGTGGCTACAAATATAACCACTCATGATGTTGCAATGATTTTGCACCAAAATAAAACCATTCATGATGCTGAAATTTAGTATAATAGCTACAAATATAACCATACATGATTTCACAGCATGTAATGTTATTGATAAGCCATTTCTAAGATTCAGTATATCAGCCACAAAGACGTGCCATTCATGATGCAATATTGATATTGCTCCAAACATGGTAACAAAAAGCATACAATGCATAATGACAAAACGAAGTTCGATGTAATGCGCCAAAGAGATAAAAATATATGTATAATCAAATGGAAAAGGGAAGAAACATAAGTATTTGTTCTGGACTGTTTGATCAAACCTCAATATGTTCGCCTTGGTTCCTCCCTGGCCGAGAGAATACAATTGAAAAACAGTTGAAACAGACTTAAAGTCTACATTAAGTGTTTTCTCCATCTAAGCCAGGGTTGTTGATCAATGACAAACATTTGAATCACCAAAATAAGGGGTTCTTATATGGGTGCATAAGCAAGGTGAGTAGATTTTGATAAAACAACCAGCATGGTAAAAGAGAAACACTGAGATTGGCATAGAGAATAGAAAGCATTGGAAGAAAAACAATATTCATTAAACCAGAAAGCATTCAGTCCATAAGCATCCATGCAAAGACTGGTAAATTCTACCAACTAATAGAAACTCAGATACCAGAAAGCTAGATAAAGGAGAACAATCTAAAGAATGTCAGAGAATCAAGAGCATCTCAAGAACAAGTACTATTTATGATTTCGGTTTAGAAATATGTATGCTGTTGGTTAGATAAGTCGTGAACATATTTAGGAGTCAACATTTACTAAAATAAGTCAACAATCTGGTCACTAGGAGGTGGATATTGACTGCTTTGGTGCTCTAGAATTTAAGGTACCACATTCCCAGCATTTTCTTCATCTTAGCAAATAAAAGGTTTGGCAGAGCAAGGCTGAAAAGCAGTGATATTTCTATGATATTCTATGACTATGAGACTATCAACATTTGGAGTACAAAGTCATTACATAAAACGCTAGCTGTACAATTATATTGAGATTGGCAGTTGAAATTAATTACTACTCACGATTTCTTTGAGAACCCCAACAAAATTATTTGACTTCCAGACAAGCTTAGAATGTGTTCTAGTTATGTTTTCCTTATGCAAAAACATCCATAGTACAAGAACAACTAATAAGCCTTCAAATAAATAAAGGATCAGCGGAGATGTTAATACCAAAAATTTATCATAGAACTATTCAACCTCTAATAATAGGTAACACAAAAAGAGAGAGAATGAATAACCTTCCTATCAAACTATTCAAACCAAATCTCTCATTCTCGACCTCTTTGAAGAGATAATTCGTCACCAACATATTGTCATGGAAAAAACTCTCGGAAACAAGTACATTAATCGGCAATGTACTGCCACAGTAGAACTCCTCATAAGGGCGAGTCCTTGAAACAAGCCTATTGAACTTCTCAAACTCTTTCTCTGCTTCACTGTCCTTCCTTAACAGAGTATAAATGAGAACTCGACACAAGTAGGGTCGACAATCCCTCGGCTCATCCTTCACAAGCTGTTGATATATCTTCAAAGCTTCTGTATAATTCCCCTCTACAACCCTAATATGCGCAATCAAAATCTTGAAATCCCTCTCATTCCAATCCCTCCACCTCTCCCTGCTACACCTCTCCATTGTCCTCTCAACCCCTTCCAATACATTTTGCAATTTATTACCCGTATTTGAATCCACAACCACAAGAATGTTTGCATACATTTTCATCCGGGGCCACTCAAATTTTTGAGGTTCTAACTGAATCAAACGCTCAATGACTTCAACTGATTGTTTAAACTGGCGGGCTTTGAATCTTACCTCCAGGAGAGACCGGAGAGCTTCAACATCATCGGGGTGCTGACTCAAGTGCTCTTCAAGAGTTTGCTCCTTCCTTTCAATGGACTCTTCTTCAGCTGATTCCTTGCTGGCCAGAGGCTCTAGCTCTACAATAGAAATTGAATTGCCTCTGCCGGAATCCTTATTGGCCTGAGACTCCATCACGGGTATGTGATCATCTTCAGCTGAATACTTGTTGGGAAATGACTCCACCTTGTCAGGAAGAGGCTCTACCACCAATTTGGAATCAACTTCAGGTGATTCCTTGCTAGGCATAGGCTCTACTTTAGAAACTAAATCATATTCCTGGCCAAGAATAGACTCGACCATGGGAATTGAATCGCCTTCAACTGATTCCGTGCTGGGCAGAGACTCCACTATCTGTATGTGATCATCTTCAGCTGAACCCTTGTTCGTAATGAGCTCCTTGAGAATGGAATCAACTTCAGCTGATTCCGTGCTAGGCATATGCTCTACCTTAGAAACTAAATCATATTCCTTGCCAAGAATAGACTCGGCCATAGGAATTGAATCGTCTTCAGCTGATTTCTTATTCGTAATTAGCTCCACTTTGAGAATGGAATCAACCTCAGCTGATTCATTGTTGGACCTGCGCTCAACCACGGAAATTAAATCACAGTCCTGTTCGAGAAGAGGCTCCGCCATCGGATTGGAATCGTCTTCAGCTGATTGTAGAGACTCTACTGTGAGAACTGAATTTTCTTCATCTGATACCTTGTTGCCCAGAGCCTCCTCCATGTTGGAAATGGAATCCGAATCGATTTCAGACGAGTCCTTCCTGGGCAGAGGCTCCACCATGGGCGGCAAGACTAAAGCTGCGAGGACAGGTTTGTGGTGTGCCCGCATGAAGAACAATGCCGCGGAAGCTACGGCGACGCATGTGGTTTTGAGGAGTGATGAGGAGGGTTTATGGTTTTGAGGAGCTGGGTCGGAGGAGGCGCGTATGGTTTTCGACTTGGATGGTGAGATAGGCAGAGGTCTGACGAAGAAGAAGAGTGGAGAGATGGGTTTGTGAAATTGGCGGTGGTGGCTGAGGGGTTGGTGACGGTGGTGTTGTAGTTTAACAACACACTCCATTTTTGTGTGACTGCGAGAGAGAGAGACACTCTGTTGTTGGTGGCTAAAATGGTCTACGCTCTATAGAGCTCCGAAGAAGAAGAACCCATCAGTTTATATGGACTATTTGGGCTGGGCTTCTTCATCGATCTGTAGAGGCCCATCTATTTAGGTTGGGCTTCTTCATGGAATCCGTAGAGGCCCATTTTTATGGACTATTTGGGTTGGGCTTCATGGAATCGGTAGAGGCCCATTTTTATGTGTGCAATTTAATAATTTTTATTTGAATATATTTAAATATTGTATAAAATGAGACGTGTAGAACCAAGGCTTGAAACTGTGACTTCAAGGGAGCAAGTAAAATCAATCATTTGTCCTATTTAGTGTTTGTAAGGTATTGGATATCATAACAATAAGTTATTACTCGATTAACGTAAAAAGGAGACGTGATCGACCACATAAATTCTCACATCATTTCATAATACAAACTTTAAGACAAATACTCACTTTCTCCCAAAATATGTGTCTTATTTCATTTTTAGAAATAATAGTATCCCTATAATAAATTAGTTACAGGCATATTAGGCAAAAACTTGACAAAGTCAATGTAAACCAAACAAGGTGTTGCCTACCTATTGATATTAGATTAGGCAACAAGATGATATGGCTCATTCAAAAGGAACTACAAGAACAATTAGCTTGGAAATGTTCACTAAAAACAAATCTAATAACTTTAGCAACTCAACAAAACCAGTGGCCACTATGATTATTACTAGATAACACACAACTCAAGTTTACATTTCCTACAACTTCACATAGTTTATATATCAATCTCCGGGTATAACAATTATACCAAACATTGCTGCCTCAAACAACCAATCAGTATGCTGGCTTTGACCATATCCCGCTTCGAAAAAATGTTAGATATCCTATTGAGGATTGCCGAATGGTAACATAGATCGATGCCTTCAACATTGTCATAGATCCTGCTCAGAACATACTGCAAAATGCAACTTACATAAATTAGTCAAATCCAGAAAAACAGAGCTTGTTTTTGTATCACTACTAAACAAATCCATTGCTATCAACATTTACGCAAATTGACACTGCTTTGCTAGTATGCAGAGTGTGATAGAGGTGGGCTAATTGGTTGATTTTCGGGCAAAATGCTTTGTAGCTGTTGAAGCATACTCCAAATCAACATGCTTAAGCTATTAAACGGAGAGCGCAAATAATACATCAAACTACACGCACTTCAAACGAAGGATACTTAAACCACAAGGCAAAAGACCGAACCAGCTAAGATATCATGTTAAAGTTTAGTCCAACCGAAGCTTAGATTATTAAATAGAGAGCATAATTAGTATATCAAGGGTCCTCAAATTCCACATACTTCAATATTGATATATCCATGTACCGTACATCCAAGCATAGAGTAAAATAGAAACCACTTCATGGATCATTTCTGTTATAGTATCTCCTACCCTTCCGTTGTCGTAAAAAAAACTCAAAGATTTCTTTTTTGAGATTTTTATGCATAAATCTATAAGAGGTAGGGGAATGTACCACAAACAATGTGCAATTCAGCACTTCTATACATCCAAAGCATAACATACCATGTATCAGCTGCTCTACCTTTTTAGCTAATTGTTCAACTTTCAAGTTAAATGGTAGACAAATTCACCATCTGATATGAGGATCAAAAGTTCCACATAGGAAGACAATGTATGAACTCAAAGAACACAAGCAATCTTACACTCATTCCTCTATTTTACATCCCACAAAGCAGAACTATATCCATACACATGACTTCATAGCCAGTGGCAAGTAGCTAATATTGTTTCATTTCAATTTCACAATACTTAATTAAGTGCCCACTGCCCGATCAACCTAAACTAGTGCAATTAAATAATCAATACTAACCCAAGTATTATATCAAAACCACAAAATAGAAATTCATAATTACACAAAAAAACCTCAACGCAGAACTTACCATTGTTTGTCAAAGAAAAGTGACTAGTCATGCCCTCAAAATCCGGCTTTCACTCTTTTTTGTTCTCTGAAGCTATCATGCCCTCATTCTCATTTGTTCTACTTTCTCCTGCTAGCTTTCCCTCTTCCTTGGCTTTTGCTAGTCGCTTTTGCTTATTCTTGCTTTTGGGCGATCGCTTGGAAAGGTCCCTTATAAGTTTTTTCTCATCAAACTTGGCAAAATTGTTGTACTCAGGTACAACTTGCCGAAACTTCTTGAACTGTTGCTCGGCTTCTTCTTTCATACCCAATGTAGCATGTATAATACCCTGCACATAATAAGGTAGATAATCATTCGGATCCTCCTCTTCCAGCTCTTGGAATACCTTCAAAGCATCATCAAAATGAAACCTCATAAACTCTATTTGTCCGAGCAACTGCTTAAATTCCCTTAAATCCCCCCGGCGGTTCGGGTCCTCCTGCAACACCTCCATTGCACTTTTCACTCTCTTGGACAAATCATCCAACCCATCACCTGAATCATCTTCTAACAAAGCACGAAGACCATGAAATGCTCTAATGCTAAGAGGGTCTTTCTCAATCATCTCTTCATACACTTTCTTGGCCAATTGTGTCTCCCCATTGTCCCTGAGCAATTTGGCTTTAAGGATTGGCCATCGGTCCACATCGGGTTGGAGCTCCATTAAACGTTGAAGGACTAGAACCGCTACCTCGTCATTGTTCTCTTCCACACTGAGCTCCAAGAATGACTTGAGAGCTGCAACATCAGAGAAAGTATCGAGATCAAACTTGTCTGCGAACTCGGCTCGTGACATGTTGGCGTAGTCTCTGGTGGAGTGGTCCACCTTGCGAGGCGGAGCCAGGCCGTAAAGGAAATGGGTTAAGTTTCCACGGAAGAAAAAGAGCGAAACTATGGCGGCGACGCCCATTTCGAGAACAATAGGATTAAGCATGATCAGAAACTCCAGCCATCTGGGCATGCGCTTTTTGCCCTCTCGACGAAGAATCTCTTCCTCCTCTTCGGCTGTTAATGGCAATCGAAGGTCTTGAAGACGTGGGTATACGCCGGTGGACGGAGACGATGATGAGGGGTTTGTGGGAAGTGGGTCTTCGCCGGAAGGTGAAATTTCAGAGTTATCAGGAAGTGGGACTTCGCCGGAAGGTGAAAGTTCAGAGTTTTCAGGAAGTGGGTCTTCGCCGGAAGGTGAAAGTTCAGAGTTTTCAGGAAGTGGGTCGGAGGAGGAAGACGGTGAAGCTCTGACGGACTTGGATTTTGACGACGGTGATGGTGGCAATGAAAGCGAAGACGGTGGATAGAGTGGTGAGGTTCTGAATGAGAGAGAAGAGATGGGTCTGGGAATTGACAAACGGTGACGATTGAGAGAGAGGCGGAGAGGTAGATGATGAAATTGCAGACGACAAAGAGACTCCATTTCTAGAGAGAGAGAGAGAGTTGTCACTCACTGTGTCTAAAACCTCTGGCTCTGTCTTGAGTTTTTAGGTCTAAATTGGGAAGGAGAATAACCGGAAACGTCGACGTTTTATGATTTGATGTTAGTCATAAAAACATTATAGTTGATCTTGCTCCATTATTCTCTTGATTGGGTAATTAATGGATTGAATGCCTCTAGTAATCCATTTAGTTTGTAGTGGTTTTGGTTATGCATTCTCTGCAAAAACAAAGGTTTGTGGGAAAGATTTATCGGAAACGTTATCCGTAAACTGTCCGTTTCATAGAGCTTGAACACAAAATTCTGACTTTAATGAGATAATAACTAGTAAAAGACAATCATACTTCAAAGTATTTCATGATTGAACTTATGATTAATTGAAATTGCAAGAGCTGATATTTACATAAGCTACCTATCGGAAGCTCCGTGTTGACAGAAATGCTCCATGTTTCCTTCGTCGCCATCACTTGCTCTATTCTTCAGTCTTCTTGATGAAATGTCTTCAAATCTGCAAATAATTGACCCAAAAAATTAAATACACCTCAAGTCATATTAAGGTTAGAACTCAAATAAAACTGAAAACATTAACTACAAATTTATGAATTTTTTGTACCTTTGTCAATATCTTCCATATCCTCGTTTTGCTTCTCAAAGTTGATTTGTTTAAAGGTCCTTCGCATCCGATCTTGGACATAAATAAGACATTCCACTATAGTTGGTGTTAAGGAACTCCCGTGATCGCTTCCAAAAATGACAACCTTTGTACTAATAGCGTTGCCCTCGGTTATCGATGATGATCACGTCGTTTGATCCTTAGTTTTACCCTACACTACAAGGTTCAAGCCTGCAACTATGAAGAAAGCACCCAACACCATGTAAAGTAGTTATATTATTTAGTTTCATTTGAATGTAGGGTATATATTTGGTGGTAGTGGTGGAAGGAACATAATAAATACCTTTCAAGATACATTTGCTTAGCAAAAATGGTTGACCTCATAATGGCTACAATAACCATACTTAGGTGGCTTAAAGTCGTCACAAAACTGGACCTCTTTCTCTCATCGATACTCCTTGTATGTAGTAATTAAGTTAGCCCATAACACATTATTTCATGTGTGCATTCTATGGCCTATTTTGCCTTTGATTTGGACAAGCTTGTGGTTTTGATAGTTTTTGTTCTAATTTTAGAAAGATGCAACTTATTAGAGACATATGTTTACACTATAAACTGCTGTTAGTAATCTTGTATCCCACTTTATGGTCCAAATTGATGTTAATAATAGCAGTTCCCTCAATTGTCCCCAGCAGACAAATCTAAGTTGTAAGAGATAGCTGAGGCAGATGTGTTTTTAGTGTAAGTGCCTAAGAAAGTAAAGTTAGAGGCAATTACAGTTTAGGCTATTACTTAAGGTACACACAACCTCTATATGTTTGGTATCTGCTATAATACTTACTTGCATAATCATGAAACTAGCCCAGCTGAAGCAACTAACTTAATAGGATTCTGAACATTTGTTCCACCATTTGCATGACCATGACTAATTCTACCTTTGTCCAATTCTTGAAATGATTTGGAATAAACTAACTAATGATTACATACAAGGAGTAGTTATGAGAGAAAAAGGACCAGTTTTTGTGACAGCTTTAAGCCCCCTAAACATGGTTATTGTAGCCATCATGGGGTCAATCATTTTGGCAGAGCAAATGTAGCTGGGAAGGTATCTATTATGTTCCTTCCACCACTACCAAATCTATACCCTACACCCAAAACTAACTAACTAATCTACTACTAATTTATTTACATGGTGCTGCTGCTGTCGTCTTATATAGTCGTATGCATGTACCTCTTAATTAGTGTGGGGTAAAGCCAAAGATGAAACGTCCTAATCACCATCGATAGGTGATCAACATTTACTAATGTGTGGAAAAGATGTTGCAGTTAACGCATCTGGTACTGGAAGAACTAAAACAGAAGAAAAAGCTAGTATCAAGAGAATGATCCATGGAGCAAGTTCAGCTATATATATATAATGTAGAAGCATAAACTAATTGGTCATGACTATCTTAATTATGCAATTGATAACATGATCTAATCTGGTTATCTACCTACCAAGATATTGGTAACACAAGATTAATTGACATAATTAAGAGCTTGTTGTTACCACTTACATACATCTGAATCAGATTTGCATATACTCCAGCAAGCAAGCAAGCAAGCTCATGAACTCCAATACTCCACCTCTCATTTGTGTACATTGAAATTCCCAACAATGAGCTCTCTATTTATAGGAACAACCAAGAAGATGTTCTAAGCAAGCAATGTTTTCATGCCAAACCTAATTACTTACGTAGCCGTTTAGATTTAGGTGGTCTGTTTTCTTCTCTTACACTCTCTTTTTGTCCTTCATCGAAAAGTTGTGGCTACCATGATTTCATTATTGGATGGATAAAAGATTTTCATGAGCTAACAATATCACAGAATATTTTGTTATTCTCTTTTATTGCCAAACTTAAATCCAACTTTCTCTTTTTCTTCTTTAGTTTTTGCCATTTTGTAGAAAGAGTTTGGAATTGCTTATTTAAGGCTTCTCTAATTCTTATTTTTAGGTGTTCCGTATACATCTTTCGCTTTTGTTTGTGATTTTTGTTGATTTCCAACTTGGAAGAAGGAAATGGTCATCAATATAATGTGCCAAATTTGAGTTTACATGTAACATTGAACTTAGGACATGAAAATCTGAGAGCCTAACCTTTTCTATTACATGTAACATTGAACTTAGGACATGAAAATTTGAGAGCCTAACCCTTTCTGTTTATCACAATGCGGCATCTATCAGTGAAACTTAACTGTCGGTGAAGTTCTACTAACGGTAGGACTATTTTGACTATAAAATTCAAAGTTGAGGGACTGTTTTGGCTTATTCAAAGTTGGAGGACTAAATCGGTGACTTTTTGAAAGTTGGAGGACCATTTTGACCATTACTCCTAACTTATATGAAATCTCATGCATATTCTTGACTTATAATTAATCACATGTCAATTAAAAATAATAAAACATGACACTTAAAGTTTGATCATTTCAATTGAAAAATGAAAGTATGTCGATGAAATGAAACTTCATGTTATTTTTTTAGATTGTCTTGACGTGAAATAATTTTGTCAGAACGGTATATCATGTATCTTTCAAATAGTCAAAACTTAAAAGGTACACTCAAATAGTGAGCACACCCATTGCTAGTTTACACTACTCAACACACACTCATTGAGTTTACAGAGCTTTTTCTCTTGATGTACTCTTGCTTTTCCACTCTCTTTTTCCTTGTTGATGAGATAACGAGCTCTCCATTATGTCAATATAGTACAAGTTGCTGAGAATCAAATGTTGTTGTATTCCTGCAAATATCCTACTCAGGATTCAGGAATGGATATACTATCCAAAATGACATTGAGCAGAGGCGTGAGCTGTTACGTGCTTTCTGTTTATGGCAATGCAGTAGCCTTCATGCAAATTTGTTTTGCAGGGATGGATATTCTCTCGAAGATGGCCCTCAATAAAGGAATGAACACTTATGTTCTTTCGGTCTATCGACACGCGGTTGCCACCATTGTCATGGCACCCTTTGCTGTCATTGTGGACAGGTCACTTCATTTCCACAACTTTTATTGCAAGTGAAACAAATGAGAATTGGCTAACAGCTTCCTCTTAATTTTTATCTTGTTTAACGTAACAAGGCCAAAGATGACTCTCGCAATCTTCACCAAGATTCTGCTGCTCAGCCTACTAGATTGCGAGAGTCATCTTTGGCCTTGTTTGTCTGTTAAACAAGATAATAATTTGGCACATTTCATCTTCTGGGATTTGATAATTGATTGATCCACCTCTTATTTGGAGCCCACTT
>JAYMTF010000120.1:0-51825 GCA_036897485.1 Pelargonium nanum
CCGGGGAATGCCAAACCCGCCCCCGCCCCGCCCCGTTGCCATCCCTAAGTGGGGATAGATATCGAGATTAATTTATTGACTATATATGTAAGGATGTCTAATTGGAGAAATGAATCAATTTATCCACTCAAATCGTTTAAATATTTTTATTTTATAAAAAGCTGTTCATTCATCGTATTTTTTTTTTTTTTTGGTATTTCCATAGAGGAGAAAGTATGTTACTAAACAAGCTCTTAAACACATAAACAACACACCTTTATAGAAGAGGAGCGTTTCCGTATAGATCTTCTCCGTCACAGCACGATCCAGCTACCGATCTATGCACACAATATCAATATAAAACATGTAATTATAGTAATGGCATACAAAAACATTGCAATCAATGGGAAATTTATAATGTAAAGGTAAAAGACTCAATTTTCGTGTTTCTATTCAATTTAGTCATTTTTTAAAATAAAAATAGTCTTTGAACTTTCATGTTTCGAACAAATTAAAATGGTTTTGAATTTTTAAATTTTAACTCAATTTAATCCATAAAGTTTTGATATAAGTTATAAGGACAACGATTATTTTGGGTCAATATGTGAAAGTTCAATAACCATTTTAAAGCTAAAAAAAATGAACTAAATTGAATATTCTACTAATGAAAATAATATTTACATTGGCAAGAAATGCGGTGTACAGTGAGTAAGACATACCTTTTATAATTATGGAAGGAACATGTTGAACTTTGTAAAAATCGGCTCCTCCTTCATGGACTCTTTTTCCAAAACTGTACATCCCCGTAATGTGTAGTTCTTTGAGAGTACCTATAAATCTCAATCCTTCAGGAAGCATCTCCAACCGTCCGCAACGACGAATCCTGAGAGATTGAAGAATGGGCATAGCTCCTTTATCCACCCTCCACTCCTTTAGACTATACGATTCGAGTTTTAGAAGTTTGAGTCGCGGAAAACTTCCTTCAGTGAAATATAATTCTGGACCCTCAAATGAACCGTCTAGCAAGCCAAGTATCTTTAAGTTTGGCAACTTCCCAAGTGTTTCTATCACTTTTGAATCTTTAATATGACACCCGGATATGTTCAACTTGATGAGTTCTCTTGGCCATTGGTCGAATTGTGGAAACAACCAATCGAATATGTAGAATTCAACCTCCAGCTTATATAGATTTGGACAGCCCATGAGGACCTCCATTAGATTCACATTGGTGTGAGAATACTTATTTTCAGCTATAGACAAAGAAGAAAGGCGACTAAACTCAACCTTTCTTTCACGAAAAATTTCACCAAATGGTCTCATCTGGTCATTTGTTGGCAAGATTTTTAATTTTCTGACCGTGGAGAAGTTGATGACTTCACTCACCCGACCATGTCGCGGAGGAAAGTTTACCAATGTTTGCAGGTTCGGACAATTATTTATGATTTCCACGGTCTCACCAACAGTTGAATAATACCCAACATGTGGAAGATATAGATGCCTCAAATATTTCATCTTCCATATTGCATTTAGACTTGAAAGGCAATCATTGTTGGGATTTGTGTCGACCCGCAAATCAAGGGTCTCTAAGCATCCCAACTTCTCCAGAGATGGAAAGCCATATATAGAACTTCCTCGTAGACTTAAGTATCTCAAGTGAATAAGATTTCCTACTTCTTTTGGAAAATCCATATTCTTCGTCTCAATCCATTCAAGAACTAACATTCTTAGCAACTTGAAGTTATTGGGCATCCACATTGATCTGAGAATCCTGCCGCTCCAGTGTGAACGAATGTTGTATAAAATCAAGGATCTAAGTTGAGAAACTTTGTCGATATGAGAAAGAGACATGTTGTGATCTCGATCCAGAACAAAAGAAACTCTTCGAATTCTGCCCAAGGAAGTTGTATTTTCTTCCACGGCAAGGGGCGACAAACAACTTCCAATGGTAGAAAAGTATATAAAGTTTTCTTCTTTCGCTTTTGATAAACACATCTCTCGCATAAGATCATGAATGCGACATGTTTTGACCCTTCTAGTTGTTCCTTCTTTTTCAACTTGAATCATACACCTGTCCACCAATTCATTTAAGTACCGATCCGCCACATCCTCTATCGTTTCCTCCCCGTCTCCGTCGTACTGCACAGATATAAGACCTTCTGCCATCCACATTCTTAGTAATCTCTTTGTATGTATCTCATGATCTTCTGGAAATTGACTTAAATAGAGAAAACAAGATTTTAGTTGGCGCGGCAAATCATAATAACTATAAGCAAGCACTTCATATACCCCCAAACATTGTTCTTCGTTGTGGCCTTTTCCCCTTCTCAAGTATGCTTTGATGTTGACATTGACTATTTGCCACTCACTCAAACTATATTTGGTTGCCAAAATTCCCGCTAACACTGTGATGGCCAATGGTAACCCTCCACAGTGTTCCAGCATTTCCTTGCCTAACTTCTCCATGCTTTCATTATCTACCAATAAAAATGCAAAAATAAGATCCACAAACTGAAAAAGAAACAATAACTAAAAGTGATAGAGGCTCCTACATGTTTATGACGTTCGAAGAGCACACGGGAGCTCTCAGGCTCACCCGACCCCTAGAACGGTATGCCTAGAGTGTTAGAGACCGACTCACAAGTGGGATCCGAAGTGGACCTCACCTTTTCAACAGGCAACCACGGTTGGCAGAGACATTTAATGAGTATATATACCCCTTCCTTGGTACAAGGAAGGGATCTACATTTGAGACATTTATTACTCTCAACTATTTTTTGTCTCAAGAGCTTGTGATTTCCGGCCCAAATTTATTCTCACACTCGAGTCAGTGTCTTGCACAGCTCACAAGTTTGCAATCGTTATCCCGAGAGCTCACCAGCAATTTTGAACTTAGAACATAAACACGTGAACAAGACAACATAGACAATCTAGTGTATTCGCTTGATCGAGTTAAAACAGAAGCATCAATTATGGCAGCGTTTTAAAGAAATATTAGGAAAAAAAAAGTTTCAAGACTCCAACACTCTACCAAGGAAATTGAGAATGCTTCATGGCTTATAATTAATGAGAAGCGACTTACCTGCAATATCATCATCCCTTCCTTCTATGGCTATCTTTCTTAGCAGCTCCATGGCTTGTTCTTCACTCAAAGGTTTCAAATCACCATATCGACCTCTGTGATCCACATGCTCAGCTACTTCCATATTACGAGTTGTGATTACCATTTTACTTTTTCCTGATTCTTCAAGAGGAAATGCAGCTGAAAGATCACACCAGTCTTGTATGCTCCAAATATCATCAAGAAGTATAAAACATTTCCGATTTCTTTGAACTCGAAAAAGTTCATAAAGTAACTCATTATCTCTAAGTCTTACAATCTCCTCCCGCTCATCAGGTTTAGGGGATGTAAGCTGTACGTATACCGTTTCCCAAACATCTCTTGCTTTGAATTGTTGAGATACAGACACCCATGCAAATTTCTCGAAACAACTCCTGATTTTGTCGTTGTGATAAACTTTCTTTGCAAGAGTGGTCTTCCCCAAACCGCCCATACCATATATGGACACAACTCTGCACTGTTCTTCTTTTCTCAGCAAGAGACCAACCACGTCCACTATGTTTTCTTCCAACCCGACAACATGATTGTCTACAATATGAGCATAACTAGATCGCCGTGCCTGGCCGCCGGAAGAACTAGCAGTAGCTTCTCCGAAATTGAGCTCTCTAATTATGCCATAAGTTTGTAATCTTGTCCTCAGAGTTGATAGTTTGGACTTAAGAGCTTCAATCTCCGATCCAACCGCATGAATATCGAGACCTCGTTTGACGATGCAACCATACTTTTGGATGAAGTTTAGAATACCACTCCTCTTACTCAAAGCAAGTTTTACCTGTCCAAATAAATGTTAATTATATTGATTTATATTTAATGCATCTGTCGGTTTACGAGAGTTTTACGATATTAATGAATATGAGTCAAATCAATAAGAAAATGATTTTCACTTATACTCATTTTAATGAAATCGTGGTAGCAGAGCTAACTGACAAATCTACATGACCAATATAACTGATGGATTGATATGTTGCAACTTCTAGGTAAACTTCGGGGTAGTTACAAGAAAAACATAACAACTTTAGGATAGTTATGTGCATTTACCTCATTTTTTTTAATTAAGTGTTATAAGATCATTGATGTCTAAACCAACTAACTTATTTTTCCAATAGTGTAGTCTACAACATAATAATTTTTTCTAAATATTGTTCTTTTTTAGATATAAATATCTTATTGAATTATGCTACATGAATTACGGTTTTAGGAGATGGTTAAAATATATGTCTCATAACAAATTTCTCCTTATAAACCACGGCTAAATTATGTCTCTCATAACAAATTTCGTCTTTTATAAACCACATAAATGGTCTCCTAAAAGTTGGTAGTATATGACTTATTTTAGGAGACGAAACCAAACTATCATCCGTATGTGGACTAAAAAATCCAATGATGTACGAAACTATTCTAACGAAGATAACTATAGAGCGGACTGCAGGACAACTATAGCATACATCATTCATGTCAATCTTGATAGCCACTTAGAGTTTGCACATAAATTATAAGGAAATAGTTAACTCTGCTAATCACTTAACTTTGTCTGCTCTACCAATTTCTAATGAAGTTCTTTGTTTATCACTGTTCTAAATAATACGAAAACTTCATAAAGATAACAAGACTTACCAGGTAGGTGTCAACAACATCCTCGGCATCAAGACTTGCTTCTCTGATCTGCGAAACCCATTGGCAAAACACACGGCTCTGGCGTCTTCGAGATTGTGCATGAACTTGATGATCTGCATCTTCGAGAAAGCTCTGCATCCACTGTAACTCAATCTGCATCTCCTCCACTTCCTTCTTCACTTCCGACAAGAACTTCACTTCTTTGATCACCGAGTCGCGGACTCGCTGCACCAGGTAGGATATTACAGGATCCATTATTAGATCTTCTCCTTCTTACGTACGTTGGTGCTTAATTCAATATTCATATACATACATATATATATATATATATGAGCAACATTACTATTACCCATTTAATATAATTTCTACTAGTTCCAACTTTGGAAGTATATATAATTTCTACTGGTTCCAACTTTGGAAGTATATATTCAGTTGAATATTTGAATACGCGCTTACAAATTTAGACTTGTCCTCGTGTATAGATGGTTACTTGGTGTAAATTAAAAAGGGTTAAATGCAAATTTGGTACCCAAACTTTGGCGGAAACCCAATTTAGTACCCAATTCTTTATTCTACCAAACTTAGTACCCACACTTCGATTTTGAACTCAATCGAATACCCGCCGTTACTTGCTGTTAATTAGGCCGTTAAGTTTCGCTGATGTGGACATCTAAGGCTGATGTGGCTATTTTCTACTAGCTGACATGGATTTTTTTAAAAATATATATTTAAAATAAATAAAAAATCAGAGAACCCTTCTCTCTGTTTCTCTCACGCTCCTCTGCAAAATTATAAGCAGAGGTTCGAAAAAATTGGACCATCTCTCAAAATCTCTATAACTGCAACTATTTCTCAAAATCTCTCAAAAAATTGGACCATCTCTCAAAATCTCTATAACTGCAACCAAGTAACCATACATTCACATTGAGCAATTTGCAGTCAACAACAACAAAAAACATATAGATTATAAATGGGGCAAAGAGAATCAAACACTGTCTTGAAAACTCCCCTCATAGTATTGCACAAATATAACAAATGGAAACACAACAAAAAATTGAAAATTCCAAAACCCAGAAATGGAAATAATAAAATAACTGAAACCCAAATGAAAGAACACAAAATTGCAATCACAAAAGAGGATGGATCTCACGAGAATTAGTAAATGAACTGAATACAAGTGAGGATGGATCTCACGAAAATACCATAAATCTCACGATGGAATCGGTTTTGGAGAGTAGCGGCCACGGCTTCGATGCGGCGGAGGAGGTCGGGGAAGAGAATGCGACGACCGGTGGAGGCGTCGGTTGTCGGAGGAGGGGAGAGGATGCGTAGTCGGAGTGGCGGGCTGGGGATGTTCATGGGTATGAGATTTTAATTTTTGTTTTGATTTAAAAATAAATTAATAATATGACACATAAGCATGGAGAGTGTGTCGTTTATTGCCACGTAAGCACGTTTTATCCGAGTCATCGTCGTAATGGCCACGTATGCAGGTGATAGCGGTAAAATTAAGGGGCTTGGACGGCAAGCATTAAATTGGGTTCAAAATTAAAGTTTAGGTATTAAATTTGGTTTCAAACTAAAATTTTGATATCATATTTGTCTTTAATTAACTCAATTAAAAATGACATATTTATAATAAAAAAATTAAAAATCTCCTACCAAATTCAATAGAAGAAATCGAATTAATAGAATAGTGGATCCCACAAATTTAAATTATAATATTACATTTAAATTATTTAATTTTTGTTTTAATATGAACGCAGTTGTGGAACTTAATTCATATTTTTTTATTTAGAAAAAAACTTAAACAAATGTCATATTCAATATTATATTTTCTGATAAAAAATAATATTGTGTTTGCTGATAAAAACTATTTTATTTGGTTTATCTAGAACTTCACTAGAAAATTCCACAAGTAAAATAATAAAATAAAATGTGAGCATCAATGAACTACTACATGAATTTTCTAAAGTTGATTCACTTGTCGATATAATACAGGACAATGCATATATTATGAAATAAAATCTTTAAAAACAGGAAATTAAGTAGGTAAATTAGGTGAGTATTTGACTGGTGAAACAATATAAGAAAATTAAATAATTAAGATGTGAACATGTTGTTCACTTTGTTATTTTATTGGTTTAATAAATTTTATGTCAAGTGTATTAGTGATCCAAATAATGCATAAAATTGATTTGTTCTTCAAAAAATATGTAGATAGTTCCATTTAGATCTTCTATGAAAATGGTCAATATTAATTGATGAAACAAAATTTAGTAAAGTAATAATATTGGGTACAAGTCAATATTGATTGATCATTTCTTGTTCAACACACAATGTAAATACATACAAGTTACATACAATCCTTCGCCAGACTATATTGCATTTTCAATTTATCGCATTATTTTTCTATTACATACAATTTCATATTTTAAATACCATAAGATATATGTAATCAATTTTATTGAACTCGTAAAATAACACAGCATTTTTTCTTGTATATATATATATATATAAATTATTTTTTTGAGGCATTTTCTTGTATAAACTTTCATTTTCAATAATGAAATTGAAATTTGATTATACAGCCCAACCTGAAACCCGAATTTACAGCTCAAATGCAATGAGTCGAATCGAGAAAGCAATATTCAAGGCTTTTACTGCAAGATCTTGAGAAAATATTTAGCCATTACATCTGCTCCTACACTACACTACATTAGCAGCAAACTAAAACTGCAAACCAAGTGAACAATACCAAAATAGGCCATCAAATCTAACCTACCAAAACAACATCTGCTCTAAAAGATTCAACCAAATAACAAAAGTTCATTAAAAATGCTAAAAACTGCATCCTATAATTACTCACCTGACATGCTCTATTCATCATCATGAGTAACTTCAAGATCCTTCAATTTCGATTCCAATTCGCCATTATCATCATCATCATCTTCAGCCCCAGATTCATTGTCGTTGTCAGATGCACCTTCAGGGTCATTCTCATCTAAGGACCCGAGCTTGTTGGGACATTTCTTGAATATATCCTTCACTTCATCGATTCCTTCCTCAGAGATGAAGTTCCCATCGATGTTCAGCAACTTGAATTTAGGTTTCTCGACCACGACCTGAGCCAAGAGGCGAGCCCCAGCTCGCCTTATTAAGTTGGTGCTCATATCGAGTTCCTCTAACCGGTCAAGACCTTCTATTGCTTTGCCAATCTTCAAGGCGCCTTCGTCTTTGAGTTCATTCTCGGAGAAGTTCAACTTGGAGAGAAGCTGTTTTGCTGTGATGCAAGCAGCTATCTCAGGAGCAACTTCGGCTGTTATGTCATTTCCGGCCATCTCTAGAACTTGGAGTGGCGAAGCGGAGTCCTTGAGTGTGTTGATTATAGCAACTGCACCGTCGTTTTCCAAGTTGAGGTAGCTGAGGTAAAGCTCGGAGATGTGTTGGTGCTTGGAAAGAGATTTGCTCAGAGCAACTCCCGCTTCCACACCAAACATGTTATCGCGCAGGTCAAGCTTCTTCAAATGGGGACAAGTTCCAAGTGCTTCGGCTAAGGCAACTCCTCCCTCGGATCCTATTCTAGTGGAGGAGCATCGGAAATCCTCCAATAATGGAGAATGCTTTACAACCTCGGAGATGGCGATCGCTCCTTCATCTCCAGTCATATTGTTATGAAAATGCAAAACTCTAAGCTTCTCTGTGGATGGAATCAATTCACAAACTGCCCGAGCAGCTTCCTCGGAGATGCCATCGTTCATTAGATAGAGCTCTTCCAAGCAATGCTGTGATTTTAGTAGCGCCCCAAAAGCCCTAACACCCTTCTCGCCCAAGGCGTTGTTTGAGAGGTTTAGTGACCTCAATACACAACCTTCCAGAGCAGCGGCAAAAATAGTCATGACTTCTAGAGCATCGGCCTCTGATCTTCCCGCAATAAAATCGGAGAGATCAACTTCCTTCAACTGATCCTTAAGGGAGGCCAAGATAGGCTCAGCAACACGAGCTGCTTCAAGGCCAAAGCTTCTATTACTGAAGCAAATCTTAGTATAAGAATTCCCCGGCTCCTTCAACGGCTTTAGAAGCTCCTCGGCTTCAGCGGCCTCAATAAAGGCACGATTCCCTTTGGATATATCAAAAAATGTTTCAGCAGGTTCACGTCCATTTTCAGATATAGCCACCTCTCTGTCCTCCTTGCTTTGAGGGCCTCTTTTAAGAACTTCCAAGATTCGCTTACTACATTCCTTGGCATAGAGCTGCACTGCTGCACCTCCATCGCCATCTGGCTCGGTTTCATAGTTTAGGTTTGCAGCGGCAAATGCCTCGTCTTCAATTAGCTTCGCATTCTCCTCGGCCTCTTCCTTACTCAAACTGCCGTACTTCTGGGTGAACAAAGATTTAGAACTAAGATTGTTTGTCATCCGTTCCACAAGCATTTGCCTCGTGTTCCCACTAGGTGGCCAAAGCTTAATTGAAAATGGCCGGGATTGTGGATTTTGTGTTGCGGTGTCCATTGCAACAAACCTGCATAGTGACGCACAATGTTAATATTTTCAAATAAAATTGGCAAGAAAACAAAAGTAAAGACGGTTATCTAAATTGAGAAATAGAGAGCATTCTTGTAATTCACAAGTTATATCTTCAACCAGCAAATCATTCCGAGTTTATTATTACTTTATTACCTATATCCCCAACTCTCGATTTGATTTTAAGCAACAAAAAAAAAACTTGGAAACCTTGTTAAACTTAATAACAGATGACATCAACAGGGGAATAAAAAAAATATCAGAACAAGGAAATCAACTAACTCCAAAGAAGGCGCATACAACAAATCAAATCTTATAAACTTAACTCCTATAAATAAAACTCATTCAGTAAACAAAACATCTATTACCTAGAAATATAACCATTTTGCAAATCAGACAGGACAGATATGTGAATGATGAAACCTTAATAAGCATTAAGGAAGGTTTAGGATTAGAAGTTGAGAGTACCAAAGAAGTTGTGCTGTTTGGCAAAATCATGGTACTGCCGGGACTAAGGAATCAATGGAGTGACGAAGCTGAGAGTATCTATTATTAATTATCCGAAGTGTTAGTCCGGGTTCAGATATTCGAGTATCAATTTTTTTGCTCACCCATAAATATGGGTGCAACGGGGCTATGACTTATAAAATAAAAAACAACCAATTCATTACCTAAACAATGTTTGTTGGGAATCGACTACATGAATCATTTTTCTACTCCTCCACTCCAACCTATTCAATCCTATCTTAAGCCAACAACAACCAAGTCATTTCCCAAACAATGTAGGGAATCAACTACACGTATCATTTTTCTCCCCCTCCACTCCAAACTATTTAATCCTATCTTAAAGAAACAACAACCAAACAATGTTGGGAAGCCACAAATCATTTTTGTCCTCCACTCCAACCTACTCAATCCTATCTTAAACCTAGAATCGGTATGTTATTTCCTTGCCACTTCTTTCCATCTTAACTCAGCTTTATCCATAACTTTTTCGGCTTATCCTTGCTGAATTCTCAAGCCTTTATTCGCAAGGTCACTAATCTCCCAACACATAATAAAAATAATGTTTTCATAAATTATACAAGTTCTCAATACCATGAATAGCCCAAACAAAATCCATGACCCAAGATATAATTTCTCCTCTCCCTCCAATCCCTGTGTTTCAAGTTCAAGAGCATTGCAGCAACCAATGCTCATGAACATTGAAACCAAAATAAATTACACAACTTTCACCTCATAAACAGAACAAACAAAATGTAGCAATCAAAAACAAAATATAAAAAAAGGCCATGAATGTCATAAGAAATCTGAACTACAAAACAAGCTCATGAGTATTGCAGCAACCAGTGCTCATGAACTTGAAACAAATGTAAATTGAAACCAAAATAAATTACACAACTTTCACCTCATAGAAAGAAAAAAAAAAAACAATATTTAGCAATCAAAAAAACAAAACAAAAAATACATAGAAGCTGTTCATGCTCGTGAAGGGCTCGTAAGAAATCTGAACTACAAAATAGTAATAGCAATGCACAAAACTGATGGAAATGGGTGAAAGAGACAGCAAACCTAGATCTCCGGCGAGAGGCAGAGACAGAGAAGCAGAGAGCAGAGTGGAGAGTGGAGGCAGAGACAGATCTGAGTTCTAAGTTTTAACCCTAAATTGTACTGTACCTACGGAAATCAATATTATATCATTTATTTGCTAAGATAAGTTTTTTTTCTTTTTTTAACTTCGTTTATTTTTTTAGTTCACTTTTTATTTAAAAAATTGTATTTTGTCCTAAATTTTGTGAGTGACGTGGCAACAAATATGTAAGATATATAATTATATATTTTATATTTATGCGTTTAAAATTAAATTAATTGAATGGGAAATTGCATATAACTTTTTTTTTAAAGTAACTTTGTATTATATTAATTATAGATCAAACATTACAAATATGAAATAGTCTACCCATTCCTCCAAGTCTAACACAGAACACGACGAACTAGCTGAAACATAAGTCGCCCGATTCGCAGACTTACTAACAAAACCAAAATCTATATTAGCTTTATGCTCAGCAAGATTCAAGATATCACTCACACTCAAACTGGAGACATTGATTTTATCCTCCCATTCAATCTGCACAACTTCTACGACTTGAGATGTATCAAAGTCCGCCACAAAACCACTTCCAACAAAGGAAGACAAATCAAAACTTCTAACTCGAGAAGACAAAACTAAACTTCCAACAAGTATGTCATTTAATACATATGATTTTATCAGTATCATATATTTTCTCAAAATTGTTTTGTCAATTAAATTTAATTGAAAAATCATTTTCTCATCACTATACATAACAAGTTATTATAATTTTCATATTACCCTTTATATTCTCATAAATATTACTCCCACAGTCAAATGAGTGCACATTTGAATGAATAAATAGTCGTCAAGCATTTTGCTCGTCCAAGTTACCGTAGGGGTCATTTGAAACTTTGGAATCATTTTCACGACAAAAAGTCATAATCCAAACATGGAAATTGAGAATCTCATTCCTAGTTCTCATTCTGAACAAAGATTCTAATCCAAACGCTAGTATTGAAAGTTTGCGGTAGCAATGATAACAAAAATAATGATGATGATACAGATCTGTACAAATCCTATGCAGGAGTTCTTGTGTTCGCCAAACCAGCATTTACACATTGGAAAAGAAAAAAACGCTCGAAGCGAAGGAAAAGAATTTTGTTCCCAAGGATGGCAAACAGCTTCCCGGGATTGCTACCTGCGATCCCTTTTCAGACTTAAGCCGGCAATGGTTCCTCCATAACTGCATAGCAAGAAAGCAATTAAGTTTCCAATAGATCCCTATTTGTGTGTGTATGAGAGAGAGAGAGGAAGGGAGGGAGGGAGAGACCTTTTCTCGTGGAGATCTCCGCTTTGGGAGCATCGGCAACTGGTGTTTTGGTAGGAACATCGGGAAGATCCAACGTGTCTTCTTGTTCTTCGGGAGCTGATGTAGACGCGGGAACTTCTGGAAGATCTTGAAGCGTGACCTAAATTATGCCAAAAAGGGTTCAAGCAACAGATAGACACATTATCATTTGAATGCAACAGAATCACCAAGTTGCCAAAATCTCAAGCAAAATGATCATAACTAACTCAATGGAAAGAGAAAAAATGAAACATATAAATGTAGTGTTTGGATTATAAATTTAGTCCAAGAACGGGAATGAAAATTTCATTCTTCATGTTAGAATTATGATTTTTGGGTCGTTAGAATTTGAAAGGGAAAAAAGATAATATGCCAATATCCCGTGTAATACAACAACGTATTATTTGCACGAAAAATTGCAAACTCTGAACAGTCATTTCTAGCATTCCATAAACAAGAAAAAAAATTGCTTGAGAACAGAAGATGTGACAATATGTTTGCAACTTTGCATAAGTACCGTAGACTCACATAGCTTATCAAAGCCTGAAACTCAGGACCATTATGGTTTAGCATTTTGGGTTATTGACAAAGAAGAGAACAATCGATTCGAATAAAAATGTACATACCTGAGTTTCCAAGTTCTCGAATTCTGCCAAAATCTCCTCTTCATCTTCAGCTGATAATTGCTCTCCCAGAGCTGCATTAATTTCCTAAAAAAATCATAACAAATGTAGACATTATTTATCAATGTTTGTAACAAAAAGGAGAAAATAAAGAGTAAAAACTGGAACAGAAAGTCCTGAAAATTTGCATGGACAAATTTATCGGGTACACCCATAAGGTCAAATAAGATTTAAGAAAAGTGAGGATTAAGCTTACATCTTGATAAGCTTTTGCTTCAGCAGTATCATCCATCAGTTTTTGAACATCCATCAGGTCGATCTCACTTTGCATTGCTTTAATTGCACTATTACCGGACTTTAAGCTCTCAAAAACAGCTTTCTGCTTACTTGTCAGTTCGATATCTGCTAACTGAAACAAAATATATATTGGAACTAGTACAAAACAAATCCAATAGAACACAATCAAGTGAAGTCTCAACCCAAGAGTTCATGGCTAAGACTCGGTCCATCATCTCACTGGCTCGACATAGTCTCAGCCATTAACTCTTCCGTTGAGATTCTTTTTTCTCTTCCTAATTTCCTACACTTGTTTGTAACGGCACTCAGTGGTGGAATCGGTAGCTACAAGTGTCCTAAAATTTGTGGACAGTTGAGAAAAGTGTTTGAATAGTTAAAACAAAAAAGTAAGCAGTCATTGGTTCAAACTTCAATCTAACTTACTTGTTGTTCAACATTAAGGAGCCAGGTATCGACTTGCTTCAATAGTTCTTCTTGTGTCTTCTTCTTCTTCAACGCTAACAAGGCTCTGTCTTTTTTCTTCTCGCGGATCAAGACTTTCGCAGCTTCCTTTTCTGATTCAATGATAGCATAGAGCTGAAAGAAATATATAAGAGGCAAGGCTCATGTAAGAGAACACACCAAGAGAAGCTCCTATGTAATATGAATTTAAAGCATCGCTATGACAAAAAATTTAAGCAGGCAAAATTGTGAACAGCGCAAGAATAAAATCATTTGCAGAATCACAAAGTAGCAAAGAGCAGTAACAGCAGTTACACTATTTTAGGTGAATAATCAAATGCATCAAAAGCACGTCCAAAAACAAAATAAGTTATCAACATTTAAACATGTGAAAAAAATTCTGAAGATTGAGCTTTAGAGCATTGATACTTCGAACTAAAATCCATTAAGCAGCATATTATGAATAACAACTAAACCCTATAATCATTTCAAATTGATTTAAATTAACAACTAACACACACACACACACACCTCTATCAGTTATTGATCAACAAAAAATCTTTGGAAGATTGGGCTAAAGAGTAAAGAGCAATGATTCTTTTTACTTAAACCCATTAAGCAGCATATTATGAATAATTAAATCCTATAACCATTTCAAAGTTATCTACATCAACAAGTTTCCAATCCAACTACCAATTTCACCAACAACACACACACCTCTACCAGTTATCGACGACAAAACATGCAGCATATTATGAATAATTACACCCAATAATCACTTCAATTTGATCTAAGTTAACAAGTTTTCAATCCAACTACAGACTTCACCAGCATCACTCCTCTATTAGTTATTGATCAACCAAAAACACTTCGGATAATTGAGCTTTAGAGCATTGATACTTCTAAAAACCCATTTAGCCGCACGTCATGAATGATTAAACACTACAATCATTTCAAATTGACCAAAATTAACAACTCTCCAATCCAACTACAGATTTCACCAACAACGCGCACCTCTATCAATCATTGATCAACAACAAAACTTCTGGCAGATTGAGCTTCGAGCATTGACCCTTCAACTAAAATCCATTAAGCAGCATTTCACTAACAAAACACTCAACTCTATAAATTATTGAGCATTGATCCTTCTAACTAAAACCCATTATCATTTCAAATTGATCTAAATTAACAACTCTTGAATCCAACTACAGATTCCACCAACAACACACTTCAATCAATCATTGATCAAAAAAAAAAAAAAAAACTTGAAACTAAAGTCACACCAAGCCACTTGATCTCAAAATCTTCAACAATCAAAGATACCACAAAAATTCCCAACTTGCAAAAGTCAATCAAAACTAGCAGAACTGACCCAAAACCAGCTCACACATACAAAAATGAGACAAATTTACCACAAACAATAATTGAAAACGAAAATTGAAGAACTAGAGACGATCAAGGACCTCATTTTGGTACTTGGCAAGCTTGCGTCTTTGAGTCTTGAGAGAGAGGATGGCTTTGTCAACCTCGGTGATTTTCGGCTTCTTCGCAAGCAAATTACCCATCTTTCTCAAGTGGGTTTTGAGCGATTCTTGCCAATTTATCGGTATGACAGAGAATTGGAGCTGGGAATTTCAGAAACCCTAGGTTGCTAGAGCTCAGAGAAGGTCCGATCCCAAGTCCTTACTCTTTGTCTCTCTGTCAATGAAAGCCTCTGGCTTTTCAGTTGAAGAGTCCAATGTGGAAAACAAATTATAAATAAAACAATTATACAAAATAATATATTTAAAAAATTCATTATCCATGTAAATAAATTTATATTTTTTTCGAAAAAGAAAATAATAAATTTATATATTTGAAAGTTGCTGAATTTATAAAAAGTCAATTGATTCGGTTAAAAACGAACCGAACTGTTTTACTTTTTAAGAATTTTAATTTTAATGTGTGAATGTAAATCGTTCATAAGTAAACCATCTGGAATCTATGTAAATTTATAAAATCAACCTAAACTTCCCTATCTACAAGTTCAACCATTACAAAGATAATGTTATAAACTGGAAAACTTGTCCATATCACACTTGAAATGCATTCTATAATTGTTAAAATCGAATAAATATAATTTTGTTAAAAATCTGCAAATCCACTGATGAATGTACGAAAGTGATGCATATGTAAGTACACGTGTCGAAGAGTATGTGCGTCAATCTTTTTTCTTTGTACATTCTTCTAGAAATTCCACGCGCACCCAAAACATATCTCTTGTTTTTGCGAGTTCATATTGCATTTGGGCCAATTTTTGGGTCCAATCAGGCATAACCGCAAGAATCGTCACATTTTATTTGTAAAACTCTGGCCAATCCAGTTATTTGGATCTCCCAACCCCTATATCAGGACTTTTGAACCAAAGCCTACAAAATTCAACTCAAAACCCGAATCGACATCTCTGCGGTATTTCATATTTTGTTCTTTGGGCAAAAGAGAACCAACCAAATTACTAGACTCCACACTCTTTTAACACAAACATGAAGCACCTATTGAAAGATTCACTATTCTTTGTCTCCTTCAAGTACCAACTTCATAGAGATTGATTGTTTTGGGTATTAGTTGAATATTTATTGCTTGCTATAAACATATTTACTTGCAAGCTTAGATTTGGACTTGAACTTTTAAAGAAAATGTTGGTTGGAAGTTGACATCAACCTAAACCACATTAGCAAAAAGTGAATAAAGAAGCAATAAGGTATCAACATACCCAATTTCCACTATAATTTGTTTTGATGGTTTTCTAGATTGCATTGTTTGGCAATGTAACTTACTTTCTGTCGTCGTAAAAAAGTCATTTTATCGAATTATGCGATGACCAATAAACTTACGTGTTTGCATATAATTAAGAGTGAATTTGTAGACGAACATTTATGAGTGCAAAATTTAGACAAGATTGAACTTACAAACAACGATCGGTGTGAAATCAAATGCAATACTTAATTTTTGAAGAATTGCAAACAATTATAGATAGACTTACTAACATTTATGAGTACGCGAAATTGTAAATGATACATACAAATTTTGTTTTTGTAAACTTATTATATGATTAGGTAAATTCAACTACAAATTTATAGACAAATTTAATGCTCAATTAATGGTTGTTTTTATCAATTAATTAAGTAATAATTAGATTATTTTCACTGAGACTTAATTGATTATTTCACAAAGTTACTGGTTTGATTTAGTCAAATCAATTGTTAAGGTGACAACCAAAATAATTATATTTTTATTATACTTTTGAGAGGTGAATTAATTATTTTCGGGCTAGTCGAGCCAAACAAACCCACACGCTTTAAACCTAAATACTTGAAACTCGTTTCCTATTCATATCGGGTTCGAGACAAGTCTTTTATAATCATCACATACCCGCACAAACCTAATTTTGGCCAAGTTCGAAAAACGTCACCCTTTAGCTATAATGCACTTGCATCAAACACGGATCTGACAATTTGAACCCAAATATACAAACCTCAAAAACCAATTTGCATTTATTTAAGGTTCAACTTGAATAAAATAGACCTGATAATTTTTTTAGTCGAGTCTAGTTGAGCGAACCCACATATTTTACACGTGAAAACCCAAAATTCAATCAAAAACCCGCGACTCATTTCCCTTTTCCCTTTTCAGATCGGTTTCAAGTTAAGCCTTCCAACCCAATTCCGAGAATCCATACCCAAAATCTGAATTGTCAATTCTAATAAAAAAACAAGAAAGTTATTATTGAAAAGCCCATTATAATTAGTGACCCAAACAGAGCCTAACACAAACCATTGACCTCAGTGGAGTCAGATTCCGGTAACGTAACCGTTTCCGGTATTAATTTCTTTTCCATTTCCCGGAAAAGAAAAAAATCAAAAACTTTCCCGGAAAAAAAGAGAAAAAAAATCAAGAAATTCCTTGACCAAACCAAGAAAAAAATTTGAAAAATAAAATAAAATTCAAATTGTTTCCAAAAAATAATTAATCAAAATAATAATAATCTTTTAACAAATAAAACAAAATCGTATTAATGGCAAATTCATCACAAAAATGGAAGCTAACTGAATGTGAAAAAGATAAAAACAAGTGTAAAATCACTCTCTTTCTCTCACTTTCTCTCACAATTTCCCAGGAAACAAACACAGCACTGTGAGCCTAATGTTCGGCTCCAAAAATCTGATTCTTCGTGTTTTGAATCTCTCTCCTTCTTCTTCTTCGTCGTCGCTGCCGAATTCTCCGTCTCAATCTGCCCTAGCTGTTCGATTTTGAAGCAATTCGAGTCTTGATCCTCTCCCATTGTCGCTCCAGTTCAATTTTTCTCAGTTTTTAGCCCTAGAAACTGGTTCAGAGACCGTTTAGTTTTCGAATTTTCAGGAGCTCAATTCATGGATGCTGAAAAGAGCAATACTGGCGGCGGCGGCGGCGGTGGTGAAGGTTCTTCGTCAACCTCCAAGCCGGCGACGGTTTGTTACGATTACGGAGGTAGGTTGGTGTTCGATATTGAGCTGACGCCTGGTGAGACCACAATTGTGTCCTGGAAGAAGCTGCTCCGGGACCATAATAAGGCTAAAGCTCAGCGTCCTCCTCCTCCTGCTGCTGCTGCTGCTGCTGTTGGAGCGGCTTCTTCGCCTTTCTCTGTTGCTCAGCCCGCACTGGTATGGCTTTCTTTTTGGAACTTACTTGTTTGGATGGTTTGCTGAATCCAATTCCTACTGTGTTTTGCTTGGAATTGCAGTTTTTGTGTTTTGTGCTCTCTTTTTTTGCATTGGATTTAGTTAGGAATTTGTTGTTGACTGTGGAATGTGAGTTTGTTGTTTGATTGTTTTTGTGGTTTATGCCACTCTCTTACTGAATTGAACTAGTTGATAGCAGGTTGATGAATGTGATTGTGTTTTGTATTGATCACAATTGAATGAAACTGAAATTGGTACTGGAAGAGTGACTTGTGTACACATTGCGTGAAAGGAATGCGATTTATGCGTATGGTTGAGGATTTGTTGTAGACAGTGGAATGCAAGGTGTATGTGTTGGAGTTATAGTTGTGTTTTGATTGTTTTTGCAGTTTTTTCTACTTTCTCACTGAATTGAACTTAGTTTATACTTGATAGCAGGTTGATAAATGTGATTGTGATTTGTATCAATGACAATTGAATGAAGCTGAAATTGATAGTGGAAGTGTTACTTGTGTACACATTGCACGAAAGGAATGTGATTTATATGCTTGTGATGGTTCTTTGTAGTATCTTTTTTCTCAATCTTAATTGATTAGTTTGTTAGTTTGGGATTTGCAATGTAATGAGTTTCAGTTTGGCATCTTAACTTGTCTTTAACTCTCGTAAACAGTGTTCTAACTGGTTAGTGGATAGCAGATTAATAACTGTGATTGTAATTTATATTTATGTCAATTGAATGAAACTGAAATTGATAGTGGAAGTGTTACTTGTGTACACATTGCATGAAAGGAATGTGATTTATGCGTATGCTTGTGATGGTTCTTTGTAGTATCTTTTCCTAAATCTTACTTGATTAGTGTGTTAGCTTGGCATTTGCAATGTAATGTGTTTCTGTTTGGCTTCTTAACTCATCTTTAACTCTAGTAAAAATTTATGTCAATTGGATGACACTGAAATCGATAGTTGAAGTGTTACTTGTGGACACATTGCACGAAAGGAATGCAATTTATGCGTATGCTTGTGATGGCTCTTTGTACTATTTTTTCCTCAGTCTTACTTGATTAGTTAGTTTATTTGTGATTTGCAATGTAACGGGTTTCAGTGGGCTTCTTAATTTGTCTTTAACTCTCATAAATCATTTACTATATACATTGGTCTAACTATGGCTTAATTAGATGATAGGACCAATATTTTTTATGATTGAACTGTTGTGATAACTGGGATTCTAAATTTATATTTATGACAATTTAATGAAACTGAAATTCGTAGTGGGAAGAAGTGTCAATTGTGTACACATTGCACGAACGGAATGCAATTTCTGCATAATCATGTGATTGTTGTTTCTTGTTTGTGGAATGTTATCATCGATCTTAGTTGATTAGTTTGTTAATAGAGGATTTGCAATATAATGCATCTTTGTTCTGCTTCTCAACTTATATATGTACTGTATATATTGTTCTAACTGTGGCTTAAGATGGTGGGATCAACATCTCTGCTGATTGAACTGTTGTGAAAACTGAGATTGTAATGCCAATTTTAATGAAACTGAAATTCATAGTGGGAAAAGTGTTACTTGTGTACACATTGCACAAACAGAATACAATTTATGCATAAGCTGGTCATGGTTGTTTGTAGATTGTTATCATCAATCTTAGTTGATTAATTGTTGATAGAGTGTTTGGAATATAATGCATTTCAGTTTTGCTTCTTAACTTATCTTTAACTCCCATGGATCATATACCATATATATTGTTCTAACTGTGGCTTAAGATGATGGGGATCAACAATTCTGATTGCGGAATTGTTGCGATCAACCAATTCAATTATTGGACTTCACAATGGACTGTATAAGGCATGCTAATTCAATAAATGTTTGTCTCTTTCTAGAATCTTTTTGCTTCATCACTGGCCAAAGAGGAACTCCATTATTACTAGTGCATAGGCCGTTTTAATTTAAATTATGGTATATGATTGTCACGCTTGAACATTGGCACAAGTGGGAACTTTGATTCCCAGTTTTGATTTGATTTAATTGCTGTATAGATCATGGATACAATACATAAATGTCTTAAATTGAACCTCTGTTAGTTTGTTTATATTTATTTGCTCTAGTCTCTTTCCTTATGTGTCTAGGCATCACCATATGATTGCAACTTTGATTTCCAAATAGAAAACATTATATTTACATTAAGTATTAACTGAATAAAACGCTTAGGTTTGGTTGAGCTGCAAACAGGAATGACACATCACACATGTCACAGTAATCATCATTGGACCAATACTGGTTTTAGGGGAAGGATACACATGTAATTTATGACTCAAAATTCTTTGAGCTTTCCGGGAATTGATCCTTTGCAGGTAGAAGGATGGAACAGAGAATATATTGCATTTATTGGTGAACGTACACTTAAAACCTACCATGATACCCAAAATGGGATACTGCCCTTTGGTTTAACAAAATTTCACCAATATTCATTATTTACTTCAATAGAGGGAATCTTGGTTCAAAACACAAGCATAAGTGAGCTTCGAAAGTTCCTTAACTAACGGAAAGTTTATCTGCTGTGGCACATGCTATCTCCAGTGCACCTGCTATTGTGATCAGAGCTGTGCATAAGATATTACACTGTTTTTTTTTCTCCCCTCAAAGAATGTATGCAGAAGAGTTAATATCTTGTTAATAAAATATGTAAGATCATGAATGATAATGTGATTGTTTTCTGTTACTAATTGGACACATATGAGCTTAGTATTATTGTTCCCGGAGTTCACGCTTGCATGACCTATCCATTCGTGATATAAAATGTTGCATTTCACAAGGAACTCTTTGCCCTCATATTTTCTAGTCTTTCTTGAGTGTTGATGAGTGGACTTATATCTATATGTTTATGTAGGACCAAGCTATGGAGTCCAAACCTGAGGATGCGCCTCCATCTAATCGGTTTAGTGCTGTTGTTGAGAAGATTGAGCGACTCTATGTGGTATACAACTTCAACTTCAAAAATAAATCTGGTTCACTTTTCTAGCTCTTAAACTTTATTTTCTCAGTGGAAGTCTGATATTGGTTAGTGCTTGACAGCACTGCAAATTATGTGTTCTCTCTCTCTCTCAGGCCTCCCTTATCAAACATATGTGCATTTGTGCAAATGCTTTCTCTTTTTTCTTTCTCGGCCTCTCTAGGCCTTCAATTTTGTGGGTTTGATCAAATATTGCTCTACCACCTCACCACTGTTTATATTCAAAGTGATTTATGTTATTTTTATTGAGATGTTAGCTACATCCAAACACTTGTTGTTTTTATGATTAATTCTAAGATTTTGTGTCATATGGCCTTGTGAATTGTGATGGCATTATTTTCAGGGAAAGCAAAGTAGCGATGAAGAAGAACTTGATGATGTTCCTGATGATGATCAGTATGACACAGAGGATTCATTTATAGATGATACCGAGCTGGTTGGTTGTTGTTTCCATTTATTTAATATTGTTATTTTCAGTTTACTATTATTAATGACAATGTCGATGAAAGTGTCAATATGCCTTTCTTTCTTTCTTTTTTAATTTTAAATTCATTGTACTTAAATTTTTTAATTATCTTCCAAACAATGAATTTTGCAAACTCATTTCATGTTTAAACAATGCACATGTACGGTCTTTGTTGTTAGATTTAAGTTTCCTTCCACTTGTGCTCGAAACCAATCTGTATAGAGTATTGCAAAAAAAAAAATGTTACAGTTAAAATATGCTTTTATTTGAAAATTTCCTTGTTAGTTGATGTGTTTTTGTCTCTTATTATGCAGGATGAGTATTTTCAAGTTGATAAGGCAACTACCAAACATAATGGATTCTTTGTGAATAAGGGGAAATTGGAGCACATGTGAGCTTCTTGTGCCTATTCTTGTTAACAATCTTTCAGTTGTACAAGAATATCAAACTTGTTGATGTTTCTTGTACTTACCTTGAATCTTGATTTGGTATTGGGTGCACACCATAACTTTTTCTGGGTATTTTCATATGGATACATCTTTGTTATTGACTTATTTCATATGCTAGACTTTGTTACAAATCTAGATGAATCTAAAGATGTAAAACATGTTTAGATGTTTAATTGCTGTTTTTTATTAGGGGTGTAATCATTTTGGGTATAGCTTCCCATAATTATATTCGTCTTCCTTTGTTTCCTTTATATGTATGATCTGAAAAGATGCTAGAGATGATAAACAATTAGAGGATTGTCAAGGGTTAGGAAATATGGAGCAGCTAAGGATCTCATCTTCAGCATTAGTTATGTTGCAAGAAAGCCAAAATTTGACTAGTTGCTGCATCAAATATTAGGAAACCTGATACATAATTTAGTGAGGCTATTCTTACAACCTTAATTTTTCTCATAACTTTCTTGCTAAGCTTACATGGCAAGATCGTCAGAAATGAGAACTAATACATGTAGGCTCTTTTGGTCATTGGAGTTACCTGTTTTCAAGTAGGGTTGTGACCAGAAGTTGCAGGTATATCAATTTCTGATAGGACTTGAACTTACATGCTAGAAGATATTATTGGGTCCTAGTCCTACACACTTTGTTTGCTAAATTTCTCTTAGAAGTCAAGTTCCTGATATATGTAATTAGCCAATTCAACCAAGAAATTTAAAATCTCTCTCTTTTGTGGCACTCAACACTATTCTCACTTGGCACACCTAGAGTGTTATGATATTTCAGGAAACTAGGTCAAGATTAGGTTTTATTTACTACACGAGTTCCTGGAAATTAAAAGCAATAAGTTACTAAACACAAGGACAACAAGGCTATGAAATATTGAATGTTTAATATTACACTTGCTATAGAATATGATACACCTTTGGCTTCAGTGGTCTCTTTCTATATAGACTCTTACTTTAAAGAAATAAAGGTAATAGGCTAAAAAGAGTGATAAAGGTAATAGGCTAAAAAAAGTGATAACGTAATGACGAGCGTTATGTTAGACCTATACAGTAAGGGGTTTCAACCACTTTCTTAACTCCCTTCGCTCTCTAACCTAACGAGCGAAGAACCTTTTCTCATTATTTCCCCTCTCTCATTTTATTCTCCTTTATGCTTCCCACTCCCATCCAACCAGCAAAGTTTAAGTGCAATGACCTGGAATGCAAGACGATAGTGAAAGAGATATTAGACTTTAGAGGGGTGATTTATGTGATGATAACAATTCACTCTGATAATAAGCTAATGAAGAGACTAAAATTCAGATTAGCCATTTGGTATTTTCTATTTCTTAGGGTATAGCATTTATACCTAAGCCTAGGTTTCTATATGCATCTCCCCTATGTGAGATGCAATGTTTCATAGTGAACACAAGGGATTGGCTAATGATCAAGGCATCCCAACTCAGGTACTGAGTGACGTTTAATTTAAATCTCTGTCTCTCTGGGATCAATCAGTTACTGGATCTACCTTGCATTAACTAATGCAGAGTGGATGATAGCCAGATAGCCTCATCTCTATCTATTTGGATTAGTTAGGTGGACTAAGAGATACAGAAGCGTGTTGCTTGTGGCACAAAAATCAGAACAAAACTAAACAACAAAAAGATGCAATGCATTAATGTGGAGAAATTGTCGTTTCTGAACTGTTAGTTCCTATCTGATGCAATGCATTAATGTGAGGATTGCATGGATTATATCATAGTTAAGTTCCATCAGATCAACGGTTGAAATTGTTAGCGATAAGGAAGGCTGCACGTGTGTGGACCTAGACTAATCTCCATGCGTGAGATATTATTTGAAATAAATTGATTCGTGAACCTCCCGAACATTTCCTCCCTTCTTTCCAATTTTAATTTATCTATTTACGAGTCACGATACAAATTCAAATTTTTATTACTTTCTTAACTTGTGCTTTTCCATGTTGAAGGAAGATACTAAGTAGTGTGGATACATTGATGTAGCTATTGAATGGTGGGCTATCTCTGGAAACAAATACTTTTTGTGGTTGAGGGCAAATGCGTTAATTTTCTTTTTGAAAAGGTTAGGTCTTTAGAGCCGGGTGTATACGTTAGACCGGGGAAAAATTAGTTAAGCTTGAGAATTTTATGTAAAGATAATCAGTAATGACAACGCTGGTTTCTCATTGGTGTCTCAAAGAATGCTTTTTTCTTATTTGTTATATATTGGGCTATAAGTGGTCTGTGAAGTATAATTTGCATTTCATTGACTTTCCTTTTTATCAATATTTCTTTCTTTTAACGATTTATGCATAAATGCACTTAATGGATTTCATTTTTTTGTTAACACAATCTTGTCTGACTTGCTTTCTTCTGACCTTACAGAGATGAACCTTCCCTATCACCCAATCAACAACAGAAGAGAAGGCGAAAAAAAAGGGATAAGTCCCTAGAAGATAAAGACGATGATCATGGACCCAATAAACATACAAAATTGGGTCACGCAAGGATGAAGGTAGCTGCAAGAACTGCACCGTTGGTGGGGAGATCTAACTCTCAGAGTTCCGTAGCTATGGAATGTTTTCAAGATGGGCAATTGCAACATTCATTTAGTGCTCCAATGGGATCTTTGACAAAGAAATCTGCTGATTGTGCAACCAAAAGTGAGCAATCTTCATATCCGAGAATCTCAACTAGGGATGATTCTGGGCTTTCATTCAAAGCAGATAACAGTGAAACTCGGAGGATTGGTATCAGTCAGTCTAATGTGAAAGATGCAATTGAATTCTCTGATGCTACATATCAGAAATATCAGGAGAAAAGTTCATCGAAACAAATTCAGCCTCCAGCCAAAAGATTAATGAGTGATACTGATGAACGCGAACTCTCTACCAAAAAGCGCAAGGACAAGAACGGAAGTGACAAGTTGCCTGACCTGAATCTTCCCGTGAGCAATGATTTGGTACAACAACCTGTAGTAAGTATTAGTATTCCCCAAAAAAATCATTTCAAGAAATTATAATTGGAGAATTACCTAATTGTGACTTGTGCAATTTCCTAATTAGTAACCAGCAGTCTCCTCTTGCATGAACCTTTGTACACAGCATAATTTGCTTGTTTCTTACACAAATTAATCTGTCACAACTTCAATATAATTGGTTTCTTTGTTTCACAATGTAAGTGGTTTTAGCTTAACATTTCTTCTTCGCAGCTGACCAAAACAATATTTTTTGTTTGTTTGTTTAAACTTGGTTGAGCTACAATGGTTAATCTGTATTGTATGCATTCATAAAGCATCATGAGGTTCATTTATGTTACTGGAGGGCATATGTATATATCTATATTGTACATGCTGAACTTTATTCCCTTTCTTCCATTTTTTTTAATAAAGTTTGCCATTATATTGCAAGTATCATCCTTATCGAAAGTCACTGGTGGTTTCCTGACGCATTATTTGTTTCACACATGCTATTTTCGCGATAATATTATGAAATGTTATTGTGTGTTTATATTGTCTTGATTTCACCTTTTTGCAGGAAAATACAACCACACAACCAAAGGACGTTCCTAGTGTTAGGCCAAAGGGAACAATGCTTGAAAGGGCCATCAGGGAGTTGGAGAAAGTTGTTGCAGAATGTGAGTTTCCCAGTTTGCTTAGGAATTCAGATTGTCGATGAATGAAAAATCTTGAGCAGTCACATCTAAATTAACTTTTTATGCAGCAAGACCACAAAAAATGGAAATTCAGGATGCCGACAGTTCTTCCATGTCAATTAAAAGGAGATTGCCTCGTGAAGTTAAACAAAAGCTTGCTAAAGTTGCTAGACTAGCGGTACTTTAAAGCTCTCTCTCACTCTGTGTGTGTTTGTGTATTTCCTGTATATTGTCTCTGAATTATGACTTCTTCTTTTTGAAATACTAACTTGAATCCCTGAAAATATTTAAATCCTTTTTTGTGGCAATTGCAGCAGTCAAGCCAAGGTAAAATATCAGAGGAATTAATTAACCGCCTAATGAGCATTCTTGGTCATTTAATGCAGCTCAGAACTCTGAAGGTACATACTATTAAATAGTTTTCTTAGTATGAAAAGGCATTGATATCTAGCTGAGGTGGCTGAGGACCTACTTTAGATAATCTTCTGAGAACTTATCTTGTCGTAGAATGTTCGATTTAATCTTACTATCTGAAAATTAGCATTAGGTGCATTTTTAACAATTGATTAACAGGCATCTACTTGCGATTGCGAATCTGTACTCAAGTAGAATTGCATGATTTTTGGTTCTATTGCTGTCAATTTAAGTTATGCTTTACAGCTATTGATTTCTCTTTTATTTTCCTTTATATCTGGCTGCAGAGAAACTTGAGAGAGATGGTTTTGCTGGGATTATCCGCGAAACGGGAGAAAGCTGACAGGGTTCAACAAATTAAGAAGGAGGTTGTTGAAATGATTAAAGTGCAGGGTCATTCAAAATCCACGGTAGGCTATGGATTCCTAAACTATTTCCCATATACTTTACAATTTGACTAAGAAAATCATTCCAATCCTACGGAAATACTAATTTTGTATCCAATCTTCTTGCGGTATAAGACATAGGTAGTAGTTGTCTGCAAGTTATAGTGTTTAAGCTTCCCAAAAGTGTTTCAATGATCCCTTTCTTCCTTACATAGAGAACAATATGTGAAAAGTATAGTGCTCATAATGTTAATGATATGAAGTTCAATCAAATATGGAATTGATTGTCTGGTTAATTTCATTCTTAAGATGCAATAAAGGTCTAGTATCTTTGGGGCTCTTCCTAATGAATCTTTCGGTTCAATTTATGAAATATATCACTGTTACGCTGTATACTAATGCATAATTGTGACAAGGTGTCTAAGCAGGAAGATGGGGGAACTGATAATTTTCAGATGGAACTTGGTTTCGAGGATAAGGGAGCTCTAAAAGGAAAAAGTAGTATGGACAATGCAATCGAGGATAAAATATGTGATCTTTATGACCTATATGTTCAGGTGTTTTCCTTAACCATTCTAGATACACAAAACTCTAATATAGTATATCTCGATGTTTTATTTCTTCTCTGTTATAATCATTCATTAATGGTTCCAGGGTATGGATGAAGATAAAGGTCCACAAATGAGGAAGTTATATGTTGAGGTAGTAAACAATTTTATTATTTCCAAAGTTATTCAGTTGTTCTACTCTGGTTTATCTATAGGTAGGGGTGTGCATGATTGGTTCTGGACTGAAAATTTCGACCCAATCAGGCCGATCCATTGTCAAATCATTCGGTCCACTCCCGGTCCAGACCGATTTTGATTTATTCTATTAGTATTTTTAAAATCTCACTTTAAGTACAATATACTTCATTATTGTTCCCTCAATTCGCTCCAATTTTAATTCTCTCTCTTTTAAAAGTATTTTAAAAAAATGGAATTGGTCCATTCGTTCCGGTCATTTTTGGTCCGGTTCCAGACCGATGCACAACTCTCAAATGAACTCACCGGACACTTGGATGCTTTTAATGGTATATCCATTGCTGGCATAAAATTTGTTGTGATGAGGTTTCTCAATCTTGTGTTGTGTGTTCCATTCAGCTTGCAGAATTGTGGCCCAATGGATCCATGGACAACCACGGGATCAAGAGTGCAGTTGAAAGGGCAAAAGAGCGGCGAAGGGCCCTGCATAATCGTGAAAAGGTATGGACATATTTCTTCATCCTGATGCCATAACAACTTAGTCGTGTTTAAACATTGAGTAGAGCTGGCAAATGGGCCATTGGCCTGCAGGCCACCACTGACCCGTAGCCTATTTTGCTTGCAAAATGAGTCGCGCCCAGGCCGACAAAAAGTGTCCCGATTAGCATACTTGCGCATTTTGGCCTGCCCCATTGACCATTGGCCAGCTTTAACACTGGGCTAACTAGCTCGTGTTATATGTTTAAATGAACTGCATTTACGTATCTCAATATTTGGACATATTCTAATTCAGGTTCAAGGAAAGGTCAGGAAGAAAAGTTTGTCCACACCAAAAATAGAGATCGTCCGGGGAGAATCCGGTTCAACTGGTCAGTCACATTCTCTGCCAGGACTGGCTGGTAGTCAAATTTTAGCTTCATCCAGCAAGACGGTTTCCAATACCGATACAAACCAGCATATCACATCACCAGTAAGAGTCTCCGACCAGTCCCTAAAAGGCTCCCTCATGGAACAACCTAAGCAAGAGAAAATCGAGAATATGACCTTCCCCATGTTGAAAGAGCACATGAAACAGCAACATCGGGAAATGGAGAAGCGAGCAAAGAAATTATCTCTAAAACCCGAAAAGGGAACCCAAAAGCCTCACAAGCAAACTTCCGGGCTGGCGGACGACGCAAGCAAACGATCTGGCTGACATGCTCTCATCTCGAACCTCGAGAAAATTGTTGTTGTATGGAGGAAACCGGTAAGAGGTACCGTTGCAGGTTTTTCGAACTCTTCTTTTTACCGTCACTTGCATAACCTCTTGCCGACTGGTTTCTTTCTCCAATACTCAGTTGATGGTTTGTGAAAGTAGAGATAGAGATAGTAGCATCATACACAGTTGAGTCAGCGACTAGTGCTTGTAGTTTTAGAGGTATAGAGGAGTTTGGATTCAGATATGGCTTTGAACCTTTTAGAGAGAGAGAGAGAGAGGTGTCTTGATTTGTCACCCCCAAGAGATGATGTTGGTCTGTTCATTTTCAATTTAAATTGAGAATAATGTTTCATTGTTCATATTATTTGGAGACTTTCATATTGGATAGTGAAACTTGTTATAGGAACCTTATTTTTCTTGAACTTGTTTGTGTTTCTTGGAAGTTTTGACACTTGTTTGGCAATTGGCCCGGGCCAAAAAACGCAGTATGCTTATCAGGCGATGCTAGTGATGGCCTGTCGACCGGAAATGGTCGAAGCTCGCTTGGACTCGGGCCTAAACGGGCCAGATTACAATTTATCGGGCCATTTTTTCCTGTCTTGGCCCGGTTTTCAAGGTAGAACTGATGAAAAGTTGATAGATGAGAATGCGTGAGTTTTTAGTCGGGCTGGACGTACCTTTAGGAAATTGCAGGTTGGGTTAGGCGAACTTGCATATTTCGCACCTAAAACTAGGAGTGACATTCGCGCTCACGGGTTGTGTTCATGTGTCGAAAGTGCCGTACTATGTTAAATGGGCCAACTCAAACCCGATTATTAAATTGGTTGAATCACTCGACATGAACACGACTTACATGTTTAAGGTTTCAAAATTGCACGACCTGATTTGACATACTTACATAAACGGGTTGGTATTAATCTGACTCAACCCAATATATTTGATCCACAACTCGTTTATGATTTGTTTAGTTAAACAAGTAGACAGGTTGAGCAAGTTCGACACCTGCTAAGCTAAACTCAAATCTACTCAAATTTGTATGGTGTTCACGTTTGTGAGACATATCATAACTCAAATTGTCACCAAACCTGAAACCCGACTCTCCTACGAACCAAGTTAGACATTTCTAACTCGAACTCGAATAAAAGTAGACTCGACACGGCAAAGCGGTTTCATGTATTTTCACGCGCCACCTGCGCGTGTGTATCCCTCAAAACGAGAAATGGCGCTATAACCCAGTCCAGTTTCTGCTCTTCACTCCACTGATCGCCGAAGCAAAATCTCCGAGTCTCAAACACTCTCGTCACTACAAAGCTCCTAAGGTTAAAGCTCTTCGCTTTCTTCTCCAATTTTCGCGCCATTTATAGGTTTTCGCTGTTCACACCATTTTTTTTTGTTAGCTCAGGAAAGAAGCTGAAATGTCGGCGAGGGGCAAGAGAAAGGACGACGAGGACTGCGCCTCCGGCGGCGACTCCGACGGTCACGATCGCCCCAAGAAGGCGCCCAAGACGGACGACGATGACTCCGATAGCATCACTGTCTGCGAGGTATCATCTTCGTTTTTTCTGTGTAGAGGTAATTTCCAATTTCTAGGGTTTTATTGAGAATTGGTGTTTGGGTTTGTGAGCAGATTTCGAGGAACAGGAGGGTTTCGGTGAGGTACTGGCAAGGGAAGATTTGGGTGGATATTCGGGAATTTTACCTCAAAGATGGCAAGCAAATGCCTGGCAAAAAAGGTCTCTCCTTTATCATTTTGATTTCACCTCAATTTAATTTAGTTAGTGGCCTTTTTGAAGTGGAGTTTAGCCATTTGAAGTGGGGATATTTGGTTGTGTGTGTTTGTTATGCTGGTAGTTGATTCGTGTTTAGAAAGATGATTAGTGTATAATAAGTGGTTCTTGTAGAAATAGATGCAAATGTGTTATCTGTGGCCAGGGTGAAAATTTAAAACTATCTCAATTTTTTTAGTTGGTTGCATTTGCGATATGGAGTTTAGTCATTTGTGTTAGTTTTGCTGGTAGTAGCTAACTTGAATCAAAACTTGATTGTAGTTTACTTTGTAGATATTAGCTACAATTGCTCACCAGTGCATGCTTGAGGAGGCATGTCATGTATTATATCAATATCGTTATATTCAAAGCCTTTTTTTTTTCCTTCTTAACTTCGTTTCTTCCACACTTTGGAAGTTTGAAAGTTAGGACGGATGAAAGCCAGATTCTTAGTTTCGTGACTCTAGGTAGTCTAATTCTAGTATTCTACATCATCATCCATTACACGTTACTTCTCATTTAACACGTCTTGTTAGTAGCCTTCTGTGTTTTCTTACTGCATTCAGGATGTCTACGAGTGGGTGTGTAGGTATGCTGTTATGTCGTGTGCCATCTATTAGGTCAGAATCTGACATCTCCAAGGGCTCAGTCTTATATGGTCTAAATCTGTGCGTCTATCTGTTATTAATGATAGTTCATGACTTCATGTGATATTTTGAACTAAGTTTTCCATGGAACTGGGAACCTTTATGCTGATCTTGGGTTGCAAAGAAACTCGAGAGTCTAAATGTCATCGGAAGTCTACATTCAGCACCACGCTTATTGTTCGAGATTTTGATTTTCTTTTTCTTTTTTTCTTTTGTATTTCATGACTTCATATGTTTCCTTTGTATGTCTTGAATTAACATGTTTTTTATTCAACACCAGGGATCTCACTGAATCTGGAGCAGGTAATGAATCTCAATTCCATTTTTGTATTAAGAGCAGATGTAGAGACATTCTACTTACTCTTCCTTCCATTCTCTTGCAGTGGAATATTCTCCGGGATCATGTCGAAGAAATTGACAAAGCAGTTTCTGAGAATTAGGATAGATGACGATGAACGAATGGGATGTTGTTGCTTATATTACTTGAAGACATGTAGCTTACACCTTTTGTTTTTTGTTTTTTTGGAAATGGCTCAAGTGAATGATGATTATGGAGATATATATGTTTTTGTACTCTGGGATTTACCTATATATCTAATTAACTGCTGAACTTTTTAGTAGCTCAGTCCAATTTATTTGCAATTTGCCTTTTATTTTCAGCACATCCAGCAACTATTTTCTGTTGTCTAATCTTGTTATCTTAATTTTTGATATATTGATTTCGTTGATCAACATAAGCCGTGAATTAGTATTGATTTAAGATACACTTTGAAGAACTGAAGAGAAAAAAGAGAACATGAAGGAAACAAAAGTTTCATTGTGCTTTGAAATGTCTGTAATCTATTCTAGACTTTGTAACTCTCAGCTATCAGATTCCATGTCTACATTCTACAACACAAAAGGGAAAGTTGGAGAAGATTGCAACTTACATTACTTCAATTCTATCATCAATTTTGGTCAAAACCCACCAAAAAAGTATGGTCTGTATGGGTCTGCAGCTGCTAAGACAAAGAGGCACAACCTTCTCAGTTCCATTTTCATTTTCTACATCATCATCTTCTTGCCTGAACAAGACTCTTATAGGTACATTCCTTGTTTCTGTTTTCAGTTTTACCAAGTTTTGGAGTTTGTTTTGTCTGTGTTTTGGCTTAATTACTGCATTTGTACTACTTTGAAGGTAAAAGGTTTGGTTTGGGAATGAGAAGCTATGACTCCAACCACTCATATACCAACCATGGCATCTATAATTGTGAGGTCTCTCTCTATTTATGTTACGGAAATGCGATTTCTTGGGTTTGTGCTTCACCAAGATTCAATGTTTTGGGTTTTGTATTGTGTAGATATCGAAAAATAAGGGTCAATGAGGACCTTCAATGGAAAGAGCTTGATGGAAATTCATGAATTTTACAGCAATATTATGGCAAGAAAGGTCTGTTCTTTTGTTTCTCTATCAATTTTCTCTTCAAATTTACTTATTTATAGTTGCATTTTCACTTTTTTTTAGTAAGTTTGAACAATTTTATATCGTTAACTGGTTTTGGATCTTGTTACATAAGTATGTCTCTGGTTATTGCGCATTAATTCAAGATTGCCCTAGGATTCATGATCATATACATCATCATCATTATCATCATCATCATCAGTCCTTTACCACCTACATTTAGCATTACAAGACATTTTAGAACTCACCAAAAACACGAGTAACTAAATCATCAAACCACTCCATCCATGAAACCAGTTGTGGGAAACTGAGGAGGAAACTGCTGCAACTGTGATTTCAGCACTTTCCAATCTTCCACCCACAAACTATAGCTCGAGTTCTTCGCCAAAACATCCTTGGACACTTCCTTTTTCTCGACCAACGCAAATGCATACCTCTCAAACCTGTCAGTCTTTTCCCACAGCATCGCCAACTTCCTCGCATCCCTCTCACTCCTAACACTGTCCAGCCACTCCCTCGCCTCCTCCACCTTCGCCCAAAAGCACGAATCTTGAGTCAAGCTCGCAAATTTCTTCCTAGGCTTGTTCTCTTCGTCTCCCACAACCCGCCCATTCCACCACCTGTCGGAAATCTCAAACCTCCTCTCTCTCCCATGTGTCATGTAATGTCCCGAGCCTTTCCTTCGGTGCAGCCCTGCCCTGTAGTACTCAGCAATCTCTAGCGGCTCGACTAGGAGTTTGTAGAATTGTAAGGCGTTGACCCATTTTGCGCGCCGGTCAAAGTCATAGGGTAGTGCGTTTTTGTCCAGCATTTCGATTACATGGTTCCAGAAACTAGCTAGCTTGTGCCGGTTCATGTTGATTCTTGAGTCTTTTCTTGATGATCCTCTTGACTTGAAGGAATCATAGTACCCCATTTGATCGTCAGAGTCGTCACAAGATGCCTTGTACCATTCGATTTCAGCTCTGTATGGATTGATCTGTGACAATTTGATAGCAAGATTTGCACTGTTGAGATTTGGCGTGCGACCCATTCGTCTTGCTATCATTAGACAGTCTTTTGCAGGGTCGGAAACCATATCCTGCATCAGAAAAAGGAAAAGAATTGTTAGGCCACTCGTGATTTTAATGTGAAGAAAACGAATTTCACGTTCTTTCTTTTGAGAAAGAGGCTCTCAAACAAGACCTATTGATCCCCCGATCTTGTAGTTCTTAGTCTGGGAAGATACGTTGTTAGATGTGCTCTAGAAATAGTAGTTGTCACGAAAAAAGTATAGAGCTATTTGCAAATGGAGCTAAGTACATGGTATCTATCTCACGCCTAACAACGTATTTGCACATAGTAAGAACGACGTTAGAGCCTCGAAAACCGAGCATTACCTCACTAGAAATGCCAGAGGACTCCAATGCCAATGTGACTCCTGCCTCATAGCTAGACTCTGAAACATCATCTTGCATAAAACTTCCCTTGTTCATGAGCTGTATTGACACTTTCCCAATATAATCTCCATATTTCAGGTGATCCTCAATGCAGCAACTGGGAGAGCTTGTTGTGAACATCAGATACAACATCTTCACCACAGCCTCTGCATTGTCCAAGCAAATCGCTCCCTCCTCGGACACGAAAAAGTAGCTCCCGAAAGGCCAAAAACAAGAGCTTCTTGGCAGCTTCTCTCCACCAAACTGTGCCATCTCCACACACACAACTCTAAAGAACTCAGCTCTCTCCTCCTCCTTCAACTGCACAGCAAGCTTGCCAAAATGTGGAGAGGTCATGGAAAGGTGCCAATATTGGAGCAAGGCATGAAGCTGTGGAGTGAGGGAAGCTAGAGGAGCAAAGAGGAGCCTTGGCATGATGTCATGCTTGGAGACTATGTGGCAAAAGTTGCCTCCCCATCGTTCCCGGAGGACGGCTAGGGTTAGGGCATCGTTCCCGAGCAACGGGGAGCCGAAGGTGAGGCAGAGGACAGAGAGAGGGGTGGTGGTGGAGGAGGATTGGAAATGGGAGAGGAGCCAGAGAGCTGTGAGGGAAGCTGTTGTGCCTCCTATGGAGTGGCCTGTTATGACTATGGACTTGCTATTTTCCATTAGTGCCAACATCTACAAAAAAATGTAATTGGGTGAGATTAGTTAGATAAATTATGGTAGCACACTAGTCGGGTAGCGCAAAGTTTTCGACTTTTCGCTTGCTAGAAGGACTGTGAAACGAGTGATCCATGTGTTAGTTAGCTCGTTGGTCTATTTGTCGGATTTAGTAAGGTGGGTTGGGTTTCAATCACCCATGCAGATTAGCATTTGAAGTTCACCCATGCAGGTTGCGAAATTTAACAAGTTAAAAACGTGTTAGAGCCGATTAAAAAGTCGCAAACAGATTGGCTAAAATATTTTTTCCTTAACAATTTCAAATATTGATAGATATATTTTTATATGATAATTACAAAAGAAATCAATCTTAATTTCTAATCATTGAGCTAAGACTATATAGATTGAAAAGTTGACCATCAAAATTTTGATACAATGAATGAAAAATATGAAGACAATATATACATAGGATTGGTTGATGGCTTATTTGACCTTGTGACAAAAAGAAAATTTGGAGTCTTCCATAGACATATCTTGACTCACATATTTTTTTCTTTTTAAAATTGACAACACACTTCTTTGTACCAAAAAGAACCAAAATCCAAAAGTTTGGCCATTTTGGTCTCAAGCTTGAGCTTCACTAGCAATTTCCACCCACAACAAATCTACCATTCAAACACAAATATATATAGTTGGTGTAATAGTATAATATCACATATAAGTTATTGATATTTAGATAGACCAATTCAACACAAAAATAACAACTTATGAAGCACACTATATGGGTGGTGTAATGATGATGGATAATTTATTTTAAGCATTTTTTCTATTTTGTTATATTTTTAAAATACAAAGAATATATAAAATTTCAATATAACTTTAGAAAATATATAAGATGTTAAAAATAAATTGTAGTGCCTAAATAGACAATATATTGATAATAGTCAAAGAAACTTAGATGTTGAGTGAGAAATTATTTTAATAATCATGTCATTAGTTTAAGTGAGAATTAACAAAGATATATGTATACATGTATTCATTGACTTTATTGTGATACTATTATTATAATACTTATCAAATAAGTAAATGACACTTGATCTATATGTTTTAGAAACATAATATATTTTAACCATTCTTATAATTTAAGTTAACTTTCAAAACTATTACTTATTCATGGAATGACTCTATATTATATTATATTATAATTAAAATACTGATATTTTAATTTCATATGCTGATTAATCCGAACTATAAACGGAAAGGACTACAAGAGCGGTAAACCTCTTATTACTGAGTTTTAACACAATTATATCCTTTGAAACTCAAACTCAAAATCTTGTGTTAAATTAGATGGATCCTCAAGTTAGACGGTAAGAAATAATATCTTTATTGCTTACAAACCATTTAAATTAATTGTACGGGAAACACTTCTCTAGATAAGTTTGCACACAGTTTGAAACTATTTTCTCACAAAATTTCACACAAGTACCTCACCATCGTTCTTAAACAAGAAGTATTGACATTTTCAAAATTCAAAGCACAATCTTATATATATAATGTAAAGTTGTAAACTATTGGTGAACACTACACTTAATGACATCTTTCTAGCGAGATTTAAATCAGATGCATTGCGTAATATTTTAACTCGAGACCTCGCTAAACAACATTTACTAGTTGAATTTTATATATTGTGCCATTTATAGCATGTTATTATTATTATTATTACTATACTATTAGAAGTTATCATATAAACTTAATCTATGTATCAACTATAGTCACACAAAAAAACTCATGATGTTTAATAGTTTGTTTGGTTGCCAAGAAAATTCCAAGAAAATTTCAAAAAACAAGTGGTTCAAGAAAAGAAAAAAAACCCATCAAAAATCACTAACCTGTCTCTGAAACTCCGGGTGGCTATAAAACGACAAGAACAAACGTAACATCCCTTCATGCACCATAACCACCTTCTCGCCGCCGTCTCCGCCGCCGCACCGGCCTCTCAACGGTAAAAAAAGCCCATGACCAACACTATTCTCATCCAAAGGCACCAAGTCTCCGAAACCCGACTCGCCGGAGACCGTCTGTATGCCGGAAAACGCCACGTATCCGACTGTCCCAACTTGCTCCGTCACGAAACCTTGCGGCGCGGCCGCGTTGGCCGCGCCGCAGAGCCTCCACGCCTCCGGCAGGAGTTGCGTGGAGGCCAAGAAACTGGCGAGCATCTCGCTGGTCTCGAAACTATAGAGACATTAACAAAAGAAAATATATATATTGGGATTGGATCAACGAAGAAACTTAAAAAAGATTTTGAGGAAATATTTTTCAAATATAACGGATTCAAGTCAAATTCATGGAAAATTAAAACGAAAAGAGAGTTAAAGAAATTACGATGAAATTTCGGCTTCCATTTTCTTGTTCTTCGTCTTTCTTTTTCTTCTTCTTCGTTTCTGTGGAAAATTTGAAATGGAAGATTTGAATATAAAGGGAAGTCTTATAAAATATTGAGGTTTATTGTTCTTTTTTATTTTGTGGTTTTGGTGGTGGGTCCATTTTTGAATAAACAAAATGAACTTTTTTTTTTGTTGTATTTAATTTAGGAGATTTTTTTAAGAATGAAGGATGTGTGTGTACATTGGGAAAGAGACATCTGCATTTCGTGCACGGCTGGTAATTTCAACTCGAATTTATGGATACTTAAAATCTGTCTCATAACTAATTTTTGGGTTCGGTCAGGTAGGCCTCACCTTCAAATTTTACTTGTGAACTTAAAGTTAACTAAAATTATATAATCATATGAATTAGATTACTCTCTTTCATATAAAACCAGCCCGCAAGGTCTCCCCAATCATTTTGGGTGACTATGTTGAAATAAAACTATGCTATACTCTTAAAAACAATTCTAAAAGAGATAATTTATAATTAGAACACTTGTACTTTTGGTTTGAACTTCAATCTTGGTCTATGGGATAAGGCTTGCACACCGTTAAGTGAACTCCGGTGGAGTGTGCCTTACATTTCAACCCGATGTGAGAATAAGCTTATTTGCAATAATGAGATGACAATGTCAGACAACTTAGAGAGAGAACTAATGAAAATATGGTGGTGAAAATGTGTGAGCGTGAAAAATAAATTCAAAAAGTAATAAAAGTTTCTCTTAAGTATGACAATATGGCATTACAGAATAGTTGATCATGTCGTGTGACCATCGTGATGTCATGATGAGATGGCGAAGATGTCATGCAAAAGTGGCAAGAATAGTATGATGACGTGGCATTGGTGGGACACAAATAGGCGACCATGATGTCATAATCATGTCAATGTGAGATGATGTTTTTACTCATATTTGAGCCTTAAATTAGGGTCTGAAGGTGGAGTTGAAAAGTGAACTTTATAAGGTTATCAATAGTGTGTGATTTAAATGAGATCTAAACACGTTTTTATCGTTCAAGCGTAATACTTGAGCATTTATCCATGCGCGACTCTCTTTAAATCTATTTTCATCAGTCGACATGCGCAATGGGTAGCGTCAAGTTATGTTAGGAAGCCCTAACATATTGGGTCGATGCTTTGAGGGGTTTGATCGTTCTAGATCACGTGATTGGGTCTAGGTCAAGAGGTCAAAAAATTAAGATAAGTCAGACTCAATCGACTTTCGAATCGAGTCAAATGAATAGACAATACTCTTAACATGAATTACAATCATTAAACTGCAGTGAATGACTGGATTGTCCCTCTAACTATTTAAACAACCCTTTAACAACATAATTAACATAATTGTTGTGATTAGCATACATGTAACATTAACTTCCCTAGCAAGTCTTTTTAGTTAGAATTAAATAGTAGAGATGTGACACATGATGTGGGCCCCACAAATATGGAGAATAATGTAAATTAGTAAAAGTGCGTGGTCAAGACCGAAGACTTAAAAACAATTTGGACTTTTGAAATTAAATAAAAACGCGTATAATATAGTATTATAGTGTGTGTGGGTCAATATCAAAAACTATATATATTATTAAAAAAATCAATAATATCAAATTTATATGGTACTGAGCTTTTATATGGTGTGAACGCGGTTGCGTCGTGACTGGGTGATGAGGTCGTAGCTGTCGTTGATCCGATCAACACGTTGTGGTTTGTGATTGTGATTGTGATTTTGTGATTCTTAATTAATATCCAAATCAGTAGCAAGAGACTGATAGGTCATAGGAGTGTAAAATAATATTTTCGCTTCTTTGATATCAGACTGAAAACGCTTAGTTTGAATTGGATTTGAAACGTTTACGTTAAATTTTACGAGCAAATTTTGCAGTAAAGATAATAATTTTGGTTCGGATCAATTTTTTGGGACCCATATTTGTCCCTTATATCTATTTTGAGTAGACTTTTGTTTTATGCGTGCATACTATGTTGAAAGTTGATCATATGTTACGATTAAATATTGTAAATCTGACATATATTGTTCGCAAATCCACCTATAATATTCTATGATTGTTTCAAAGTCTTTACTATTTTCTATACTTTTTGTTGTCCCTATGTCTTTACACTCATAAATATATGGAATATGATTGGTGATTGTTTGTAAAACTACTTTGGTAGTGACTTTCATGTAAATATGTAGAGCTGACAATCTGTACGTGCGTGTTATGTCCATGTTATATTGAAAATCACAAATTAGATATGTTTAGGAATCGTGCTAAAAACGAAACACAAACACTACAAGTTTAACTAAATGAATCGAGTTAACACGACCTAACCGCTATGCACGATAAGATTGACACATTTGACATAACATGACCACACACGGTGAAATACATCATCACACAAACAATATGATTATTATCTGGGGTATTTTTGGATTAATTTACTTTATGACCTCTGTGAATGCTTGTCTAAATGAAAATCAATTTTTTTGGTAGATTGTTACTAATTTATCTAAATAAGTTTGGTTCATGGGCCTGAAGAATTGTGTAATTATGGGCCAAATATTGAGAGCCCAACTCATGGTGGATTGGGCTAGCAACTGAATTGCATTAATGGGCCTCACTATTGGCTTTTATGGTAGTTGTTTTCTTCAGTGGAAAAGGAACCAACCCTACCCACCGGCCCAACCCAAAAAAACTTGAATATAATTTCTATTCTATCAAAGCTCAGTGGGTCGAGATACAAAATCCGAGGATCGCATAAAATAGATTCGATTAATTTTTTGAGACGGGTTAATCAAAGAAATTTTAAACAAATCAAAATATTTTACACTTAAAATGAACTCTTAAAATAACACTTACCGATTTTATCTAATTTTAAAACTTTACTTCTCACTAGACTCTATAATTTAGACACAAATCTTTAAACATATAAAACCCGATTCGTATATTTTGTAAAATCATATTGTAAACAGTAGATTAGACCAGTTCAAGTTCTGTTATGTTAAATAGATTGGTGCATTTTATTTATAAGATCCAAATTCAACCCGAAACATACAAACCGAAATCATTTGGAGTCGAATTTAAGTCTGAGCTATCAATTGCAAAACAAACTCGACTAACCCAAAATTCGAATTGTCCACTCTATTTATTTCATACCTAAATTATTCGTATAAAAGAAAATTTTAAATATTTTCCAATAATTTGGGGCTTTTCCAAAAAAAAAAAAAACTGAAGCAAGTATAGAGAGTCAATACAGCTACAGCTCCCAGGTCAGATCAGAAACTACCAGACGAAGAAGCATCGCCAGGTGAAACAACAATCCTCTTGGTCTCTCTCTCTCCCATTTCGATTTCCCAGAGGAGAAGAACAGTCAAATCTTCTTCTTCTCCGCAACTCCTCAATAAAAATCCAATCTTTTTCTTCCTCCGGACCTCACGCCATGAACGACTTCGAGGGTCTTTTAGCTTCCGATTTCGGGTTCAAGCCCCAAGGCAAGCAAGCTCCAATGGCCGCTTCTGCTGCTTCCAAGCCCTCTCCGACTCTCAACCCCACCAGCGACCTCAACTTCGATCTCGGATCTCGCAATCCGTCGCGACCCACTTGGAGCTCCTCTCCGTTCGCTGGGTCTTTCGCCGACGATCGCGATTCGGTGTTCGGGTCTTCGGGTAATCGGAAAGCTCAGGATTTCGATGATCTGTTCGGTGGGTCGGCTAGGTTCGCGAGCCAATCGAGGAGCTCTCGGTTCGATTCGTCGTCGGCGGATTTCGATTCGATGTTTTCTGGGCTGAACGATTCTTCCTCCGCCGGGAAGAGTTCCGGTCCGGCGGTTCACGATAAGCCGGTGTACGATGATGACATTTTCGAAGGCTTGCCGGGGCTGAACGGCTCGTCGAGTGGGAAATTTGAGAGCGCATTTTCGTCTTTTTCTTCGATGCCGAAAGGAAGCGGTGGATTTGATGAGCTACTTGCCGGATTTGGCAAATCGGAGACGGAGTCGAAGAGGGGAGGATCGGGAAATGTCGATAAGGTCGGTGATGGGTTCGAGGATTTGATCCCTGGGTTTGGTAGTAGGAGCTCACCAACAGAGAGGTACTTAATATTTGTGCTTGCAAGAGTAATTATTTAAGTTCAAGTTCAGATTTTTATTGCTAATTGTTTATAGCCAATCAAATTTTATGTCATTATAACCATTTGGTTGCTGTTGTAGAGTTGTGTTTAATTGAACATTATCACATGTTCTATAGCATCTAGTTTTAGTATAATTCGTCTATCATTTGCGTCTAGTTTTTAGGAGTAATTAAGTTCAAGTTCAGATTTATATTGCTTGCCATTTATAGACAAATGCCCAAATCTCATATTCCGTGATTTTAATCATCTGGGTTGTTTGTTCAATTGGGCATTTGCAGAGATGTTGCTGAAGTGAGATAACATCTTCTATAGCATATAGTTTTAGTATAATTCGTCTATCATTTGTGTCTACTGGCTATTGATTTGGAAGCTACTACTTTCCGGTTTCTAGTTAGTTGTCTGCTGATAGTTTTCGTGTTTCAGCTGGAATTTCTTTATACTTTTAGATTTCGAATTACCCCGTTTAGGATTTCAAGGAGTAATTTATTCAAGTTGAAGTTCAGTTTTTTTATTGCTTACTAGTTACAGACAAATCCAATTCTCATGTCATTTTGATCATCTGGTTATTGTTATAGACGTGTGTTCAATTAGGCATTTGCTGGAACTTTGCTGAAGTGAGATATTATCTTCTATAGCATCTAGTTTTAGTTTAATTCGTTGATCATTTGCGTCTACCGATAGTGTTTTTGTGTTTCAGCTGGATTATGTTTATACTCTTAATTTTCAAATTGTCCTTTTTTGGATCTCAAGTGAATTCAAGTTCATTTTCGGATTTTTATAGCTTACTGTTTCTAGCCAAATCTCTTTTTGTGTCATTTTGATAATCTGGGTGTTTTTAAGACGGCTGTTTTGTGTCATCTTCAATAGCATCTAGTTTTAGTATAATTCGTCGATCACTAGTTTCTACCGGTCATTAGTTTGTAAACTGCTATGTACTAGTTAGCAGTCTACGGATAGTGTTTTTTGTGTTTTGGATAGCTTTAATCTAGTACCTAAACTGAACACAATCATATAATGTCGTGCTGATCTAAAATTGCATAATTCATGTAGTTTATAGATGGTACAGACAAGGATTGGATAGTCTAAGAAAGGAACTAAGGATTTTTTTTATGCAACTTCTTTACGAAATTATTATTGTGGTATGTTAGTGCTATACTTTTTTTATGATCCCATCTGTTGATTTATATGATGACTTGTAGTCCAATATATAAATATAGAATAAACACTGTACCAACCCAACATTGTTTTTTTTCACAGACCAGCTTCAGAGGACAAGTGGCACTCAGAACCAACATTTAGTACTACTAAAACAACATCTAATATGACCGATAACCCCTTTGGGGTATTAGATTCATCTTCACCCACTGCAGGTTCAACCTCGGGGGTTTTTACTGATCCGTTGGAAGAAATTATTAAGCCTAATTATTCGGGAAATGTGAAAGGCGGCAATTCACCTTTAGCTAATGATGGGATATATGATGATATGGATCCATTTGATGGACTCGGGAAATTTGCACCAACATATACGTCAGACAAGAGAGAGACGGAAAATGATAGTGGTCCTTTAAGAACAGATGAGGCTCAAACTTATGCTAAGAAAGAACCGTTCGAGCAAACTTCTGTGAGGAGTCCTGAGCGATCTTCCGTTGGCAGTGATCCGGAAATTCACGAGACCATGTTTGATATGCCTAAAGTTTCTGTTAATTCTCAGAAATCTGTTGATCGGTCTGCTTCTCCACCTTTGCATGCTGATGCTAGTTTGAATGAGGCCGATGTTCATGCTGATATGTCTTCTGGATCTGAAGAACGGTTTGACTCATCTGATGATGTGTGGCTCACTGTCTCGGAGATTCCTCTTTCTACTGTACCAACAAGTGCTCCACCGCCTTCAAGACCCCCTCCTCCTAGACCAGCACGGGTTACGAAGGATAGAACAAGACCTTTTTCTTCAACAGATGCTAGAAAGAAGGATAATGATTTCTCATATATGAATGCTAGGAGCTCTGTTGCATCACCGTTTGATGAATTAGAGGATTTTACCAGAGGCAGAAATAAGAAAGATATCAATGACCATGCAAACGGTCTTTCTGGCGAAGACTTTGAAATGAGCTCTACTGCGGCTGCATCTGCTGCTGCAATGAAGGATGCTATGGATAGGGCCGAGGCTAAATTCAGGCATGCAAAGGAAGTAAGGGAAAGAGAAACCTCAAAATCGTCTAGAAGTAGAGAACAGATAGATAAAGACGAGAAAGCTATGCAAGATGCTCAAGATAGAGCACGTAAGGAAGAGCAGGAAAGATTAAACCGTGAGCGCATACAGAGGGAAATAGAAGAAGAAGAAGATAGGCTACGAAGGAGGCTTGAGAAGGAGAGAGAAAGAGCTAAGGAAATTGAGAGAGAAAGGGAGGAGAAAGAAAGAGAACAAAGGAGAGTTGAGAAGGAGAGGGAGAGAGCTAGGGAGATTGAGAGAGAAAGAGAGCAAGCCAGACAAGCTGTGCAAAGGGCTACCAGGGAAGCCCGTGAAAGAGCTGCTGCAGAAGCTCGCATTAAAGCCGAAAGAGCTGCAGTTGGGAAGATAAATGCTGAAGCTCGAGAACGTGCAGAAAAGTTTGCAGTTCAAAGAGCCCAGGCTGAAGCTCGTGAAAGGGCAGCAGCAGAGGCAAGGGAAAGAGCTGAGAAGGCTGCTGCAGAAGCAAGGGGACGGGCAAATTCTGAAGCACGGGAGAAGGAAGCACAGGAGAGATCTTCAACTGTGAAGGCCGAAGCTGAAGCACGGGTAAGATCAGAACGTGCTGCTGTACAAAGAGCAGCATATGAGGCTAGAGAAAGGGCTGCAGCAGCAGCAAGGTTGAATCAACAGAAGAACGAAAATGATCTGGACTCCTTTTTCAACATGGGCCGAGCTAGCAGTGCACCAAGGCCTAGGGCTACTTCTACGGTGAGAACTTGAGCTGTGGTATTTGTCCAGTGTTTTAAAGGTGTGTTCTTAATATTTTAACTGAATGTTTCAGGAACCAACATTTGATACCCAATTTCAAAACAAGCAAGGGCCTGGAGTGGCAAAATCTTCTTCCGGAACCTCATCAAATATGAGGAAAACATCTTCAGCCACAAATATTACTGATGACCTTGCTGCTATTTTCGGAGGTACTCCATACTTGGAATTTTTCTTTTTCTTCTTCTTCATGGCATTGTGCCTGAGCTCTCTTTACTCATTCTCACACTATATCTGCTGCAATAGGTGCTCCATCTTCTGGAGATTTCCAGGATGTTGAAGGGGAAACCGAAGAAAGACGAAGAGCAAGGTTGGAACGGCACCAGAGGACTCAGGAGCGTGCGGTATGTGCTCTATGTCATTGAATCTCACTATGTCTCTGTTCACTTGAATGGATATCGATGAAAGCATATGGTCTCACATGGATTTGTTGGATTGATATATGATATATCCACAAATTCATTTTTGTTTTGAGTTTGTTTTTCTTCTCTCATATCTCCATTTACACCTTATTTACAATCTACAATTTTTGACTGTTCATTAATGTATTTAGGCCAAGGCACTAGCTGAGAAGAATCAGCGTGACCTCCAAGCTCAAATGGATCAAGCAGAAAGACATGTAAGTACCTGTGGCTTGACAGTATCCCCTTAAACATTGTGCTTTTTCAAAGATGACAATTCGGGGATGCAGATGGGGTATTAGTTTGTCATGTGGCAAGTTGGTGACAGCAAATATTTGTCTTTTGAAGTTACAGTCATCTTTAACTGATTAACTTTTCTGTGCACTTATTTCAGAGAATTGGTGAAACGATGGATATTGAGATCAAACGTTGGGCCGCTGGGAAAGAGGGGAACTTGCGTGCTTTGTTGTCGACTTTGCAATATGTATGTTATTATTGTCTGCTTGAAAAATCTTTCCTTTTAGTTGGATCTCCCACTTCTAGCTCTTATTATTTTTTGTTGACTAATGATTAGGTGCTTTGGCCCGAATGTGGTTGGCAACCAGTTTCTTTGACTGATCTGATCACCGCTGCCATGGTTAAGAAAGTGTATAGAAAATCAACTTTGTGCATCCATCCCGATAAGGTGCAACAAAAAGGTGCCACCCTTCAGCAGAAATATGTTGCTGAGAAGGTCTTTGACATTCTCAAGGTATTTAAATGTCTATTTCGTCATTTTATTCGGTTTCTTTATGTTGATAAACTGTGATGAAGTACTAGATGTGTATGCCAAATAAAGCTAGTATTGATATAGAAGAGGAGGGCTAATCCAAACGCAACCTGCAAGAGGTGTGGGTTGGGTCATGTTAAGGGTTTATATAGAAAATGCTCGGGTGAGTGTGGGTTTACCCGACCTGAATTCTTTCAAGGACAAACCCGATCCACCCAAAAATCAACCATGTTCATTTTATGGGACCTGAACTCGCACAAATTCGGGTGCCGCGGGTTCGGGCCCAAATTGCCAGCTTTGCAGTGAATTAGACTTCCATTATATATATATATTCCATTCTCGGCCATTTTTTATTGGTTAGTGATGTTTGGTACTTCTGTTGTGCAATGTATTGTTAGAGAAGTTTCTTATTATTACTTTTTTTTTTTAAGTTAACGTTCGTTTATTGTCAAGTCTCGAACGGGCTCCTTATTTATGTTGAATGTTTTCTTATGTATAACAGGAGGCTTGGAATAAGTTCAATTCAGAGGAGCTTTTTTGATTTTACATGACAGATCTTCTGCCTATTCTAGTTCGTTTAGCAACTGCACGATTTGTTGGAAGAAAAACACATTTCCTTTCCCAGCTAAAATACATACCATAGTTGTAGATTGTTTTTCTTGAAGCCAAATTATGTTGATGGATCAATGAGACCCGTGTCAATGCTTGCTGAGGTGTTGCTGTGATATTCTTTTCGTGCGTGTAAATCAATACTCCAGAGATTATACGGGTGGGTCCAGACTCCAGAAGGTTGTGTATGCAGAGTGGGAATGGCTTGTTGATATAGAAATCTCTACTGATCATAAGCACATATTTCAACTTTCGTAAGTACTCTCACCCGTGTGTAATGTGCAGTGTATCTTTCTTGCTACGTTTTTTTTGGTTTGTGGTATAGTTTTTAACCGTTGAATCTGTACCGTTATGTGTATTGACATATAAAAGAAACTTGTATGATTGTTGAGTTGAAAATTCTTTTATCAAATGAAGCTTATAAGTATTCGACTTGTGATTGTTGGTTTGCACCATAACTCGGATTCTGATTGCAAGTATAGTGTAACGATCCGAATGCTTTCGCTCAACAATTCACAAGTACACAGACCTGTGATTGTTGGTTTCTGGTATAGCTTCTAACCGTTGAATCTGTACCGATATGTGTATGTGATTGTTGATTTGCTTTGTAACTTGGATTTTGATTGCAAGCATAGTGTAACGGACCAAATGGTTTCAACATGACTCGCAAACACGAACTGCCATCTTTTTTGTGGAACTGAAACATGAAACAGACTTCAAATTCTTTTCTTGCATTTCACAAACCTTAATTACAACAAAAGTACAACCTTAAAAAGCAAACATCAAACTAGAACTGATAAACCAAACCAACACCACTTAACCCACTTCAAGTTCTTGATTCCAAACCCGAAAGTGAACCCGAAATTGATCAATAAGTGGTCTTGAAAGGCTTGTAAACCTTGAGATCAAGCATGACACCAGCAACAGAACCAGCAGCAGCAACAAGTGAGATCACCAAACAAGCCATGCTCAACATCTGGAGACAAACCCACCTTGTGCTCCACTTCTGAATCCTCTTCTGAGCAATGTACATCTCCACAGGAAAATACACAGTCAAAGGCCAAAACCCAAAAGCCCCAAGAATCCCAACAACATCATTGAAGAAAGGAAGGAGCATAGAGATGACTGTTGTTAGGACAACAAAAGCTGTCCTCCAAAGAGACCTAAACATGTTGAGCCTGAAATGGGTGTTGAAACCTAGGATTGGGACCTTGAATTCCTTAGCAATGAAGTCACTTTCAGGCCATCTGTGAGCTGCCCATTTCTCAATGAAGGCAAAGATGGGTTGGCAAAAGACTTGGTATGCTCCTACCAAGTGGACCACAATGGCTACATTGGCTATGTCAAGGAGCCAAAATGGGTTGTAGAAGCCAAACCCTGTGAGGAGGTTTCCTGGTGCTTGGTCTCCAAATGCTGCATAGCCCATGCACCCACAGAGCATGTAGAAGATTGTTGTCACTATTGTGCTTATTCCTGTTGCTCTCTTCATTGTCTTGGATTCTGATGGTGGTGATTTTATTGTGTCCTGATAAAAAAAAAAGCACATAAATTTAAATATATACGCAATCATCAGACGACCAACTCAACTAAAAGCTTAAATGTATTTGTACCTGAATTTCAATGAGCACAACTGAAAATGAGTAAGCAAAAGCAATGTCTCCTAGGGCTTGGAAGCTCCTCCAAATCTTCTGTGTCTCGGTGACGGCGCCGATGCTGATTCCGGTGAGGCTTCCCTTGAGACTTCCATTGGACACAACTTGCACAATTCCAAGAACCAGTCCAATTGATGAGTAAGTGAAGGACATGACTGCAGCTACCATTGAGAGCCATGAAATTTGGCTGAAATCAGGAATTTGTGACAATAATATCTCAGCCACACCAAACATGATCATGTATGGTGTGCTTGACATGTGGCAAGGATTCTTCCCGCTGCTCGCGTGGAAACAGTTTGACCTTTTGACCGCCCTGTCGGTTTTAAGTTTCATAATCGTGTCAGTCAAATAAGAATAAAAACAAAACTCGAAAGAGTATGAAAGTCTCGTGCAATGATCATTCTTACATCATGCTTATGGATGATGCTATGGTGTAACCAATTGCGATTCCGAAGAGATTGAGGTACTGAATGAGTCCACAAGCTTTGAATTTTGTTCCACCTAAACAAGTTCCGAGTGAAACACAATGTTAAAATTACCGTTCGAAACATGTTAACTTTGTTTATGGCCTTAAAAATAACTTTGTTTAGTTCATAACATTCGCGTTACATGATAGTGTACTTATCATGTTAGTTATTGTAATAAGCGATTTCACAAAACTCTTTTAGCTGAATCAATTCTCTATCACGTGCACATGCACGTAACATGATAGTGTACGTAACGTGTTAGTGCATGTGACAAGTGAGAGCGAAAATGTTGTGACTAAAATTAATTTTACGAATGAATATACTAACCGAGAATAGATCGGACGGCGTCCATGTAGGTGTAGTTTCTCTTGCCGGAGTTGGGGTCGCCGGAGCGGTAGCAGGTGGCGAGGAGGGTGGCGGTGTAGTAGCTGACAAAGGAGAACATCAACATGACGGTGGGACCAGCAACCCATCCTAGCTGAGCTATGGCCCATGCCAAGGACAACACCCCGGAACCAATCACTGCGGTTATTATGTGTGCACTTGCGGTCCAAACTGTGCCTGTACACGTATAATTTTTTGTATATTAGAGCATGAACATGTAACCGATTGTTCGATAAGTTTCGATTTTTGCGCTTCGGGTGATTAATGTGCGTATAATTCATACGTGTAAACATTAAATATCAAAATATGAGCGTGTATACGATTATTCTGTGAGTTACTGTAGTTGAAATGAGGTTTTTGTTGGCTTTTATAGACATATTTTGACTTCTTTATATATAAAATAGATTGTGAGCGATTTAAGTAAAAAGAGCTGAAAGAAATGTACCAGTTCGTTTGAGGCGTCCATCATCGTCAAAACTGTCCTCAAAGCTACTAGGAGGAAGGACGTTTATCGACATGTCAACCACTTGGTTGTGGTGGCCGTGGTGGTGGTTGCGGTGGCTCTCTCCCATCTTCTTGAAACAATTATAGACCGAAAAAAATCAAAGAAAATTTTTTTAATGCAAAGAAGTGAGCAAGAAAATATGGTATAAGAGTTGTTTGAGTTTGAGAGAGAATTGATGAGTTGAATGTGGAGGGAATTAGGTCTATTTATAATGGTTGTAATAATTTTTTTGATTAAAAAAAAATAATAGGAATATATTAAAGTAAAATAAAATAAAATAATAGGAAAATAGGAGGAAAGAAAAAGATATAGATTGGCATGTGTATTGTAATCTAAAGACCCCAATAAGACTTTTGTGTCAACCATTGATCATATTGCAATTTTTTAATATTCAATCAAACTCATCATATCAAAGAGTGTTACACTATTGTATTATTTTTAGTCAATGCTTTATTGTTTGCTCTCTCAATTTCACACACAACTTGTCTTTTCAAGTAATTTGGAAAAAGATGTGTTAAGTTGATGGTTTAGTTGAATGATTTTGAACTCTATAAAGTTGAACAGTGGCACTTCAAAAGTGGTGAAAGAATCTATTAAGTTAGGAATAATATTAATTTAAAACACTAAATCTTTAAACTATTTATATTAATTATTTGCATAAATGGCGATGTGTTGAGATTTTCTTTAACACCAATGAGAGTTTCGGCCATTTTTTCGATCGGAGAATTTGTATATTTTAAGAACGATTTATATAATTTCTATAATTTGTTACCATACCAAAAACTATATTTATACCAATAAAGAAAGTGGGATACATTTATTCTTCAAAAATCACATTTATAACCAACATGATAAGTAATTTTTTTTAGACAAATAGACTCTTTAAAAGGCCAAAATTGAAGATCTATTGAGTTCTTTGCTCAACAACTACTAGGAACAAACAAAATGTGCCATCCAAATCCCATTCACAATATCCCCAAAAGTTAGGAAGCATAAGACAAATAAAAAATATGCTAATTAACTTAATTACCCATTTGCAATAAACAACCACTATACACATCACATTCCAAAAAACAAAACAAAAACCCTAATTTATGTTGGTTAATGGACACTCCAATTTTAGCAATAAATAAAAAATACAATGATAACAAAAAACGAGGGAGAGACCAAGTTTCATACCTTTGTTGTGTAGCTAGATCGACTAGGCAAAATATACAAAATATAATGTAGTAACAAGAAACTATAGCTAGAGAAGGGTTGAGCTACCAATTGATACACTCTCCATTGTTGAGATCATGAAGCTTTTATAAACAGAAAACAATGGTGGGTTTAATGAAAATAGTATAATTAATTAAAATGTTTTGATTAAAGATCACTTTTAATTTATATTGCTCTCTCACGTGTACAAGCTCTTAACCATCCTTGTTGACACAAAAGAATCAATGCTTCTTCCTCCAGATTATTTTTATGAATAATTTATTAAATGTTTTGAATATTATTATATTGTTAAAAAAAAATATGATTCATTTTCTTCTAATTGAATTGAATGGAGGGTGTGAATTTGGTCCCTAGGTCTTTGGGAAAATATTGGAACCCACTGTTGATCAGTGTCCATGAAATGATAGTAAATACCTCTTTTCTTTTTCAACTTTTTTTAATCATATGTTTCATTTAATAAAATCAAACTAATGCCATTAGAGATTCCTCTTCAGAATAAGATCAAAGATTTCTTGTTTCTTTCTTGAGGTGGAAGATTAGCTAACCATAAGAGACTACAAAACCCTTTTAGGATTTTGAGTATATATTATACATTCAAAAACACAATAATTAGTTTATCAATATATATATATATACACAGAGTATGATATTCTTATAGAGCTGATAATTTGAACACAATCGGCGGCATATAAAATTCAACCTCATTTTTGCAGATTCTTGCATATTCGGGTTACATTATATGGACCCGTTCAAATTTTAAATATGTTCATGAAAACTCACATAAATTCACACATTTTATATATAAAATTCACAACCTTTTGTAAATCGAGGTACTGTTAAGACTTACCGACCAAAATCCAAAAAATACGAACTCGAATTTCTATCTAGCTCTATATTCTTATACCAATCTTTTCCTTTTACAGCTTAGAATTGGCACATTGAGATGCCCAAAGACTGAGGAAAGATATGCTATTGGAGAATTAAAGAGCTCTTATCATTAGTAGCATCTTTGAATGAGTTTGAAATTCTTGTCTTTGTGATATTAATTAATTAAAAGAATAAGCACCAAAATGCAATGAATCTTAATTTTGTTTAGTGGAGGTAATTAGGTAGGAGAACCATGAATTTTTTCAAGTAATGGGCAAAGCCACACGTGGTTTAATCGTTGCCTTCCATTTAATTACAAATTAATCAACACTTTGATTACTCTATTAGTATCAGGCATTAATGTGTGACCTTCCTTATATCTGAACTTAATTAAAATTAGATTAAAATGTGAAGAAAAAAATGTACATGCAAAAACATAAGTGCAAGCATGTATGTAGTATGTGTCATTAAAATATTTAGAGAAACATCAAATTAAATAATGTGTTAAAATGGTTTTTAAAAAAAGTGTTAAAATAAATTATTAGACAAATATTAAAAGATAATATTTTTTGTGGTGAGAAAGTTATGAGCTTTAAGATCCTGAAGAAATCAATAATTCAATTAAACTATAAATATGTTTTAGTTTATTTTCTCGATATAAGATACTTGTATATGACTATATGTTATCAAAATCATGAAAACTAATATGAAATTTTATTTTATTTTCTTGATATAAGATTCTTGTATGTGTTGATTGGGACCATTCATGTCATCATTATAGTAAATATAACCAAGGTTCTACCATTGAAAGTGGGTTTGACCTTGACATATATTTAGTGGTAGGTCCAAGGCAATATATATGTTAGGCTGTGTCCAATTTAATGAAGATTTTTTTTTTGAAATTCCATGATTTTAATATATATATATATAT